>VUQH01008017.1:7730-45083 GCA_015106775.1 Etroplus canarensis
GGGTGGTGTTGGGGGGGGTGTGGGGGGGGGGGAGAGAGAGAGAGAGAGAGAGAGAGAGAGAGAGAGAGACAGAGAGAGAGAGAGAGACAGAGAGAGAGAGAGAGAGACCCACCCTAGGGCAGTAGAATAAAATGTCTGGGGATCCTGATTCGGGTTAATGTTTGTATGTGAGCAGAGATTAGGTTAAAACTAAGGTTAGGTTAAATTTGGTTGTCCACAAGTAATGAAAGTCAATGCAAAGTCCTTAAAAGGGCAGATTCATGCATAAATGATTGTGTATTGCCCATGTTGTCTCATGTTGTGAGGACATTAATGTGATCAAGTTGGTCATTGTGGCAACTCGATTACCTTTTGAGGACAAAAGCAAGTCCGCAAAATATCAATCATTAAAATTTCAAATGAAAACGTGGTTTATGATTAGGGTTAGGCAATTAGTAGCTATTTTTATGTCATGAATTGTGGAGTTGTTGAAGAGAGAGGACCCAGATGCAGATCCAGGAGGCAATGAACCAAAAGCAAGCCTTTTATTTGGCTGATGTATGCAAAACACAAAGTCCAGAAACACAGAATCCTCAGGGTCAACATAAACCAGAAACTTAATGACTGGCAAGGAGAACACAGGGAGGTAAACAGACACCAAGACGTAAACTGAGGGAGAGACAGGACTACATATAGACATACTGATGACAAACATGGAACGGAAGGGAGACAAAGGCAAGTGACAACAATCAGGGAATCAGAGAAGACAGGAAGCAAAATTAATCACAATTTACATGACACTGTGGACCATCAAAGTAAAGCAAGAAATGCACAGTGAACAAAACTACACAATGAGACTCAAAGACAACATGCAAGGAAAACACAGGTGGCAGAAGCAATAGCCAAAATACCAAAAACTCAAGAAAACCCTGAATATAAAACAAGAAATAAACAAGAAGCAGAACAGAGCCTATAAACAATGACAAACTATGATTATGCACCAAAAAACAACAAAAACCTAAATCCAAAACCTAAAAAACTAGCTGCAAAACAGACTATGACAGATTAGGGTTTAATACAAGGATATGAATGTAATTCTGCTGATGTGATGGAAACATCATCATGTCTGTGAGTCTATGTTTTTGGTAAGAGCTTTTGCAGTAAGAAAAGTCAATTCTGAAAGGCCAAGCTTCCTTCCTGTCTGAGATACATCACAGGCCAACAATAACACACATATTCTCTCTGTTTTATCTCTCTCTCTGTCTACTTCACAGTAGAGCTGATATATGAGACAGGGATGGTCCAAGTGAATGACACACACACATATGAATACACACAAGCACAAACAGTCATGTCTAGCAGCAGGACTGTCTGGAAATGGTACAAGGGCAGTAGGAAAGCACCTTTTTTGTATTTTTTTCAGTTTATATATTTTGGTATTAGGCGTGTGTTTTGAATGCTCTTGTGAATGTGTATTAGGTTGTGCCCCTAATTTTAAAACATGGCATTAGTGACTGTTTCACAAAACATGTATTATATGCAATTCTGCAAAAAATTTGTGTGTGTATGTATCACTGAAGATGGGTGACAAAAACGCTGAAGATTTGTGGCTCACTATTATGGAAACAGGCCTAAAATGCATGGCAGATTACTTCTATGCTCTCCTCTCTGGACTAGCTGCCTTGAAATCCCGTAATTATTATGCTCTAAAGTAAACAGCACATAAGGGTTTTTAAAAAGTGAAACTTGGCTCTAAGCTCTCTCTTATGTTTTCTCTTAATTATTAGGAACAATGCTGACCTCAGCTGGACCAAATGAGTTACTGCTGTTGTTTACGCCTTTACGAAAAGCGAAGGGCATCAGAGAAAACTGAATCATGTAGCAGTTCACCCGCAGAGAGAATCTGACAGCATATCAGAGAGAGAGACAGTCAAGAAGGATAATGCAAGGTAAGGAAGGTGAAACAAAAGAAAGAGCAGTGGGGAGAAGATGTCTTTAACATGTATGTAGATTGTACCATAATGGCAACAAAGAGGTGAGGTAGACAGTTAGCAGACAAAAAGCAAGTGGGGCAAATGAGCAATAGTCAGACTAAAGCATCCCACGCTTAATTAATTAGCGAGCGAACACACTGCAGGGCTCTTGCCTGCTTGAAAGAGAGTTAGGCATGTAACATCCCCGCAACAACACACCCACACTCGAAACTCCAGACACGTGCAAAAACAAGCATACAGACACACAACAAAGGGTCCTCGTATGACCTCTTTTCACAGTGTTTTAATGGCAACTGAGAGTGCGCGTGAAGAAAGCGGGCATGAATAAAGTAAGGCGGGAAATGAATGAGTTGGGCAAAAAGACTAGCGAGAAAGGGCAGAGAAAAGGAGAGGAGAGACAAAGAGAGGCACAAAGCAGAGATGAAGCGAAGATCAGATGAGAAGCGATGAGACCAGATGAGGTAGAGATAGATGGTAGCAGAGAAGGAGAGAAATGGAGTGTGAGATGAAAAAAAAGGAGAATGATGCTGAGGGAGAGAGCGGTGGAGGAGGGTAGATTAGATGGAAGAAGGAGAAGCAAAAAAAATAAGTGTAGTGAAGTGCAGTGGAGAGGAGAGAGGAGTGGAACGAAAGACGAGCAGCGGGCAAATGAGAAATGGGAAGAAGAGAGACTGGAGACGCTGTGACCTCACATGCACTGCTGCAATAACGCTTTGAAGATCATCTCAAGGTTGTAGATAAGCAGGAACACATCCAGACAGGGGGAGGAGGGTGTTGAAGGAATGAGGAGTGGGGGCTGAGAAAGTGAGAAGACCAACAGGAGGCAGGAAGGAAAAAGAGAGAGAGTGGAATACAAGACACATGAAGTAAAAAATGGAAAAAAGAAAAAACAGGAAAGAAGGATTAGAGGGAGGAAAAAGGAACTGTGAAGAGATAAAAGGATAGCGAGAGAAAAAGTGATAAAGACCACAGAGAAAATGATTCAGTGACTCAAGTTGCCTTGAGGCACGCAGTAGTGCGAATGTGTGTGTGCGTGTGTGTGTGTGTAGGGTGTGGAATGAGGCAGGCATGCATGAACATGGGCATGGTGTATGCATCGTACTTTGGAGACATGCAAAAATGCGTGAGTTTGCATGCACGAGGGTATGTGCTTAAATGTGCATGGTGCGTGCATTTTGGCAGGAGTGATTAAGTACTGCAAGCCTTCACACCAATAAACAACCAAACAGGCTGTGTTCAATCCCTTAATGAGTTACCCTTATCTTTACTCCTCACCTCCTTCCATGCATCCTTTATTTACTCTCCATTACATTATCTCCTTCACTCTCACTCCCATATGTCCCATTATCATTTGTCTTGCATCCTCCACTTATGCTCCTCTTTTAATATTTTCCAACTCAACAGCTTTTTTAGCTTTATCTGCCTTGCTCCTCCCTTTTTCTACTCATTCTTTTAATTTCCCTAGAAAGAAAATGGAGATAGCAATGACATGGGTTTTTAGACTGTAAAACACAACCAGATCGAGTTTGCTCAAATCAGAAGTCTGAGATGGAAAATATATTCAAACACAAAAATTCATGTGGCTTCACCTCCTTGATACAGACAGACATGACTTGTGAATAAAATATTATGGAATTTCATGCAGACATTCATGTTTCTCTGAAGGTTAATGAGTTCGGGGAGCCTTTGACAGAACTAAATAGTTGCAAAATGAACTTGTGTTGTCCTTCTGCTTCAGCTGCACTTTTGTGTTTAGAGTCAATTAGTATGTTAGCATGTTGATTTTTAGTATTTGGCTCAAAGCCTCACTGGGTCTACATACAGCCTCACAGAGCTGCTTGCATGACTGTAAACTCTCAGTCTTGGTTAAACAGTGCATTCATTCAGTCTCTGTTAAACCAAGTGGGTAAAACACCCCATTAAGAGTGAGGCTACTGAATGGTGTGTATTATTCAGTATGATACACTATACTCACAGCATATCACATGTATGACAGTGAACTGTAGGACATTGAAGAATGGCATTTAGATTAAATAATAGTGAGAAATGTATCTACCAAATGTTTAAGATTTCTCAAAAGCACAACAAACCTCCCAAAGTTATTTATTTTCAGGCAAATATCAGTTCAGTCAGCTATCTGTGAAAATTACCAAAGCTCCACCATCTCTACACATTTATACGCATAATTCTAAGTGTGCTTGTTGAAAAATTCCTGATGAAATTACATTAATCAAGTTGGAACCATTGAAGTGAAAGCCAAGATTAAAGATGTTATAAGGGAAGTGTCTCTGAGTCCAAATGGCTGTTGATTCATTAAAAAGTACCTCCTACCAAAACTGTCAAACTGATAGTGCAGTGATTATTTTCTGTCCTGGGCAGTTTGTTGCAGTTTCTCTGGGCCTATTCATGCACATGTTGACGTCAAACCAAAAAAGAAGAAAAAAAAAGAAAACAACCTGGTCATGTCTTGAACTCATGCTTTCTGGTGTGTTGCCTTCCATAAATCAAATTAACTGCAGTTATATCTAGTTAATGGGATTAGAGCAGGGACACAATGTAGGAGACATCAATCTGGTCTGGAAGTCAGCCATGAATTTGGTTCTTCACATCTCACAGGGTCTCTTTGGCCAGCTGGCAGGCCTGCTGGTCCATGATGATTTACAGTAATGTCTCCCTGTTTTGCTGCAGTGGTGGCTTCAGTAATTGTAGCACATATGTAATACAGAGTAAAGGTAAATGTATTAATAAATGGCATATAAAATCATTCACACACAGGTATGAAGTTTAGCTTGCAAAAAGGGCAAGAAGTGTAAAACTAGACATTTTAAAACTCGATAGATAGATAGACAGACAGACAGACAGACAGACAGACAGACCTTGACACAGTGAAACTTTATGGTTTTACCAGGGGCTGAAAACAATTTGGCTGAAACCTTTTCTTGGCTAGCTACAATTATTTCATCAAGTCATGACAGCAGAGACTCCAGAAAATCACTGCTCACAGCCAAGAGACAAACACCAACACCATATGGACCAAAGTAATGGACCACCTACACATTATACCTGCAGGAGCTTTTATGACCACCCATTCTAAATCCATAGGCTTTAAGTGGAGTTAGTCCACCATTTGCAGCTATAATAGCTTCCACTCTTCTGGGAAGGCTTTTCACAAGATTTTGGGGTGTGTCTGTGGGATTTTTTTGAGGGTCAGTCAAGTTCCTCCACATCAAACTCATCCAACCATGCTTTTATGTAGCTTGCTTTGTGCACTAGTACACAGCCAAAGGGCCTTTCCTTTACTAGAAATAAGGGCCCCAGGCCAGCCTGAGAAAATCAACCACATTGCATTATCCCTCCTCCACCAAATTTTACAGCTGGCACATTGCAGTCAAGCAGGTAACATTCTCCTAGCATTCGCCACACCCAGACTTTTCTATCAGATGGCCAGCTAGAAAAGCATGATTTGTCACACCACAGAACATGTTTCCACTACTCCAGAGTCCAGTGGTGGCATGCTTTGGCATTGTACCTGGTGATGTAAAAGCTTACATGTGGCTGCTCGGCCATGGAAACCCACGTACTCATGTTAATGTCAGAGGAGGATTGGAACTCTGCAGTTAGTGAGTGAGCAGAGTTTTGGCCACTTTGCCACTTTGGAGCTCCTGTGCTCCAGGTGTTTACACTTAGAGTTTATTGTGGAATATCCAGGAGGGAAAAAAATTCTCATACTGATTGTTGAAAAGGTGGCATCCTATTACTTTACAACATTACAATTCAGCTTTAGAGCAACCCATTCTTTCACAAATGTTTGTAAAGGCAGACTGCATGACTAGGTGTTTGATTTTATACACCTGTGGCAGTGAGGTTGAATGAAACACTTAAATTCAATGATTAAGAGGTGTTGCCCAATACTTTAGTCCATGTAGAGGATGCAACAGTAATTGTAGAACTTCAGGGAAAATAGTAGATTCCTAATCTCTATGCTTAGTTAAGCTAAACCAAGAATCCAATCTCCCACAGTATTTCCCACATTTGAAATTTAACGTGAAAATAATAAATATAACATTTAAAACATATAAACATATCATTTAATTACTATTATGAATAATAATATCACTGACTGTTTTTATGTATCACCAGAAAATCTATTGGAAAACTATCACTTTATCTACACAATTTCCCTGTAAATAAATATTGCTTTAAAAAATGAAGACATACAAGACATTTAAAATGCTCATAAATTGTAAAATACTGATATTTTTATTTTTCAAAAATGCAGCAGAAATGTTTTATGCTTGACACAATCCAGCCATCCGCTGAGTCAGTAAACCCATATGAAAAAAATATTCAAACATCTTTTAAATGTTATTTTATATCACTTTGTAAAAGGTCTTTGCTTACCATCCACAAATTTTTTCAGCTTTCATTTTTCATGTATTCTGTTGACATTTAACTAAAATCTCTCATGAAGAAGTTACTTAGGATGAGAGGAGGTTAAATAGGCCTCACTGTCAAAGCTGCGTATACTTGCACAGATGAAGCTGGAAGGGGAAAGGAAGGGGTTGGATCAGACACAGGATAAGGAAGGGAGAAAGAAAAGAGGTTGAAATGGGAACTTTTCAGTGCCAATGTTATGGCTTTTGTTCAAGTTACTAGAGTTGGAGGTGGCTAACTGGAGCAAAAGGAAAAGTTTTTAGCTTCACAGTATCAACCAGATAGAGTTTGATGTGTTGCCATTTTCACTTATACAAACAGTATCACATTTAACTACATGACTTTCTAATATGATTTTTGGAGAGGATTTTACAAATGCTTCATATCTTTTTATGTTGACCAAAGCAGTAAGCGCTCACACAACAGTCAGTAGTTATTTCCGCATGATGTTGCCTGGGGCTTTGATAATTACTATCACTGCTTTTAATAGTGTGTCTTGATAGAAATTTGGAAAAATACTGCTCCATTAAAAGGCTATTAAGGCCCAAAAAGCAGCAGGTTTGGAGGCATGTTTACCCCACACTATCACACAAAGCCACCATGATAATTCCCTGTTCTGCTCCACCCAGATTCCATCTCATTAATCAAAACTGGCAAACAGTTGACACCATGGTGACAGGTATTAAACCAAACATCAGGCTTTAAATTGTCGTCAAGAGTCTAAGCAAGGCGAATTCTTTGTTTTATGGGGGGGGCGATATTACAGATATGAAAAACAACTTGGCCTGTATCGTTTAAATGGGCTCTTTGTGTAGGTTGTTCAGTCATTGACTGAAAATACTGGAGGCCCTTGTTACAGGAACCAACCTTTAATTTTTCAGGACATGCTGTCATTTGGGACCCCCTGACTAAATCTCCATCTGTCTGTCTCTCAGTCTGCAGAGTGGTTTTGATTTCTTAGAAATTGTGGGTATGGCCTGCATGAAAAATTTTAGGAACATGAGGAGAAGGGGAGCAGGAAAAGGGTAAGGGTCAAAGGGTTCATGGTTTTTGGCTGGTGCTCAATCATCAAACCAATATTGCATTATCTACACAGTACTAGCTTGTCTTCTCATGGTCAAAAAAAACAACAGGATGGTGTGAAAAATGTCCTATACTTCAACTGCTAAACAAGTACCTAAATGCTCACATCATTAAGAATTATTGAAATAACTGTGCATAGCAAATATAGTCGGTAAATAAAGGTACTGTGTACATATTACAGTGGGTTGAGATAGAAAGACAACCAGCCTTGCTTTAGGACATCTATACAATAATATAGTAATATCTGAAATGAAAGCAATAATGTGGTTAAATAAGTCATGTTTTAATGCAAGAGCAGGTAAATGCTATAAATCATAATATATCATCTGTATCTTTCCATTCTATTTACAAGAGTTTAACACATAGCTGGTTAGAGTGATTCTTCAGTAAGTCTGGCAACACTTCAGAGGCCCTTTCTTCTTCTGAAGCTAATTTCTTTCTTTTGGCACACTTTCCATTTCTGTGTTTTTCATATCACTCTATCTCCCTCTGTCTTTCTCACTCTCACTCTCACAGCTGTTAAATCCCTCTCAATGAAATCTTAATCTCTTTCCCACCATCTCACAAACTTTTCCTTCAGCTTATGTTGTCTTTTAAATCCCCCTCTTCCTCTTTGTCAGTTTTTACATCCATCTCTCGCTGAAATTTGTTATCTTCTCTTCAGCTTAGTTTGATCCTTGGCAGATAGGGCCTTTGATCTTTTAATGGAAAAAAATGCTACATTCACATTTCACAGGTTGTTCAAGTTGACATCAGCAGTCTGTGTGTGGTACTTCGTAGCTCAGTTCTGCATCTGCTCTCTTCAGCCTCAGCCTGGCTGCACTCTGCAGCTCAGGTGCAGTAAGAAATGTAAGGTAACTGACCCTTTTGCCACAGTGCTCCTCATCTTCCTCCTCAGATGTAGAAAAAGCATATTTAAAATCCAAAGCAGGTTTTAAAATATTTGATGGATGTCTTGGCTCCTCTGGTTATGAGCAAATGATGCACAGAACTGCATCTCATGGGATCCAGTTTTAGCTTTCAGTTCCCCAACATGCAACACACAGCTGTTTGTCTTTACATCCTGTTACTAAAAAATGTCTTTCTGTCATTCCTTCTGTAACAATCCTGCAGGGTAATTAGTAGAGGTATTTAAGTCTTTTGTATCAGTGTGTGTGTGTGTGTGTGTGTGCACGCATATGTTAGCATGAGTGTGTTTTGTATCTATGTCTGTGTATGTACTGTGGTAGCTTGCTGCGGTTATACACGTGTGGTGGAGTGTGTGTGTGTGGAGATGTGTGTGTGTGGCAAGTGTGTGTTACTATATGGGCTATGGTGTGTGTATCCCTGGTGAGGATGCCCCATCCTCATCCCAACCACTGATCCAGGTGTCATTGGGGTCATTGGAGTCGCAGGAGTAACAGGGTGAGACCCCGGGGTCACAGGCAGTGACCCTGGGGTCAGAGAGGTCATAAGAGGGACATCATCGGGTGAGCGG
Source organism: Etroplus canarensis (assembly GCA_015106775.1). Lineage (NCBI taxonomy): Eukaryota > Metazoa > Chordata > Actinopteri > Cichliformes > Cichlidae > Etroplus > Etroplus canarensis. The sequence goes on from VUQH01008017.1 coordinate 16,698, forward strand.
CGCAACGTGAGGGTGTAATCAGGTGGACAGGTGAGGCGCACAGTGTCCAGTGTGCTGTAGATGTCCTGGGTATCCAAGCCATCCAGAGCATCAAGCGTATCCAGGGTGTGATGATGGTGAGCGTTGTTCCGCTCATCTGCTGATGCAGCGTCACACTCCAGCTGCTTCACCTACAATTGGATAAGTGAAGAGAGAAAGTGAAAACGATAATCCCAGGTAAAGAGAGAAAATGGAACTGCAAATCAAATTAATTATCAGATAACAAAATTAAAGTCAGCAAAGGCATATTGTTTAAGTTTCCTAAATAAAAGACAATGGCAGAAAATAGTCTAATGGGTTCAAAGTTAATGTTTCAGTTCAAAAACGAAAGGTATTAAATTCACAATGAAATTTAACTAAGAAAAAGCCTCAGTTGAGTAAAATAAACATTTCCTCATTTTATCCACTTCTTTTAAAATACCATTTAACAGATTTGTGACATAAGCATATAATCACAATGTAAAATGATACCAGTTTTTATATACTATTTGCATTGCATCTGAAAGTCATTTTAAGGACAAATCATCAAAAACCGGCAGCCAATCTGTGTCTTATTATTGATGGTTATGACCAATGTCAACTATGCAACCATGAGATGCTTCTGGGAAAGAAATTACAAACTCCAATTTGAGGAAGGTTGAGATATTTTACAAAATTCAATAAAAACAAAAATATGCACTATGTTAATACAAGTGAGCTTTCATTTAACTAGTAAAAGTACGAAATGTTTTCAGTAGTTATGCAGATCAACTTAATTGCACCTTTGACTGCTCCCTTGAGGTCACCACAGCAAAGTGATCTACATTAGTAATTTGGGAGAGGTTTTACACCTGGGATTGTCCTGCTGAAATAAGCATGGACGTCCCAAAAAGAGACATCACCTTGGCAGTAAATGTCTCTCTTAAATTATAATACATGAGTCAATAGTACCTTTACAAACATACAACTCATTCATGCCGTGGTCACTGACGCACAATCATATCACACAGATTCTGGCTTTTGTTCCTTTCACTGATAACAATCAGGATTGTCATGTTCACCTTTGCCACAGAGAACTCTAAGCCCCTTTTTTCCAAAAATAAGCTGAAATATGGACTCATATGACTACAGCACATGGTTCTGCAGTTTTTTAGTTCATTAGCGCTTGGATACAGAGAACTGAACAGCATTTCTGCATACAGTTGATGTATGACTTCTTTCTTGCATAATGCAGTTTCAAGATACACATCTGGATGCAGCCACAGACTGTGTTAAGTGACATTGGCTATCTGAAGTACTCCCAAGCCCAGGTGGCTGTATTTGTCACAGTAGCACAATGGTTTCATAGGTAGTGTTGCCTGAGGCCTCAAAGATCTCCCACAATCATCAGTGGGTTCTGACCTTACCCTTTACACATTGTAATGACACCTAATTCTCTGAATCTTTTCACAATATTATGCACTGTAGATGTTAAAAGATCTAAATTCTGTGCAATCTTGCCCTGAGAAATCTTCCTTTAGAACTGACTAAAAATTTTACTTGCTTTGCTTGCAAAGACTGAGCCTTTGATGGATGCTATTTTTATACCCATCATGATAGCTCACCTGCTCCCAATTAGCCTGAAGTCTTCCAAACCTGTGTTACTTGAATATTCTGTGCACTTTCCAATCTTATTTTAAATCTGTCCCAACTTTTGCTGGGTGTGTTGAAGCCATCAAATTCTGAATTGGTGCATATTTACAAAATACAATCAAGTTGATCTGGAAAACTATTGAAAATATTTTCTTTGTACTTTCATCAGTTGAATAAAGGCTCACTTGAATTAACATATCACTTTTCTGGGAACAGGGTTTGTATCCATCCATCCATCCATCCATCGATAGATAGATAGATAGATAGATAGATAGATAGATAGATAGATAGATAGATGTGTAAAACAATACATTTGTACAATACAAATAGATACCATATGCCAGTGGTTTGGTGCATTCCCTACCACTCTATAAAAAGGTGAATTTAAATCAAACAATGTATGACACATTGTTCTTTACTTCCACCACTCAACTGAATGAAAGATATTTATAGCTGTAACCAGGCTGCATTTTGTATTTATGTTAAAAATTCACCACATTTAAAAAATATAAATAAAGCAAAGACTTAATTGCTGTGGTGCTGATTACTGTATTTCAATTGCTAACTGCCAAGATTTTTCATCCATAAAATATATCTAACATATAGCAATCACTGTGTGAAATTTAAAACCACCAATGTTAACTAAGAAAGCTTAAAAGAGGCCAAATAGTCAGTGAATGAATTGGAGGTAAATGAAAGCAATTCAGGCAATTGTACACAGCTAACACCTGCACATGCATTTAAAAAACCCACAGATACACACACATTCTCACACTGATAATGTCTGCTGATCACAGGCTGTGTTTTGCAAGAGTGCTCTACTGGCAGCTGCTACACTGACAAGAGTTTAATCACATCATCACACAAAACCTCAACTGACTCACTAATAATAAGCATAATTATTTTTCATATAACTTGAAACTAAAAGGACAAAGACCTCCACCAAGGCCAATTCCCTACTTCACAGTTTTAAAGAAAGTGTTCTGAATCCACACAAAAAATTTAATGGGGTCTTACTTTGCCCATACTCACCTAACCACATAATTTCATGTAATTCTGTAGCTTCTGCGTAATCTTCATTAAAGACAAACAAATAAACAGACAGACGAACTGCCAAGCCAAACAAAGATCCTTTGTGGAGTAATTATGTGGCCACATAAGTACATCACAACTCAAGCTTCAGCTGTGGTGACATAAAAATATGTGTGCTACTACCCGCATGTGCAACACACTGTGACTTACCTGTAATGACATCAGTCCCTCCCCCTGCAGGTGGGCTGCAACATCTGCTGGTGTGATGTCTCTTCTTGGTGGAGGCAGCGGACGTGGCCTACGATGTTCCAGACGCCTTTTGTCTTTCTTATAAAGCAAAGCCGCAAATGCAAGTATGTTAAGAAACAACAATGATGCTCCTACTGCAATAGTCACTGAAAGCTCAGTGGAGTAGTCCTCATTAGGGACACGGACCCCATTTTCCTCTCCACCTTGGCCTAATGCAGACTCGGGCGGTTGCGGAGTACCTCCTGGGGAACCTGGGTGACGTGTACTGCTAGGAGGCCAACCTTTGGATAGACGTTTAGTGTAAGAATAAGGGGTGTCATCCTGTGAAGAGGGACTATGCGTGAAAGATGAAACAGACTGAAGGAGTTCATTGACATGATGCAAGTGAGGAACCAGCTGGAGCCAGAAGGAGATTTTGGTAGCACGGTAGTGGTCTCTTACACGGGGTTTGAGGCCAATGTGAAGATACAACTGCTCCTTGGGAGTGTATTTAGACCAGGCCACTTCCTCAAAGCGATTAGGCTTTGTGTGGATAAACTTGGTATCTTGAGGAACTGGTTGGTTTGGATCACTGAAAAGAGGGAAACAAAGATTAATTTGATGTTTGCCTAATCTACAAATAGCTGAAATCTTAAGATAATGCACTAGGAAATAATATAAAAAGCTAAAGGATTTGACAAAAAGACAGTAAACTAAAGAAAAGTGGTTTTAACCCACATATACTATATGAATAAAAGTATTGGGCCACAACTCTTAATTTCTTAAATTCAGGTGTTTCATTAAGTCCCACTGCCACAGGTGTATAAAATCAAGCACCTAGTCACGCAGTCCGCCTTTACCAGTTTATGTGAAAGAATAGGTTAGTCTAAAGAGTTTGCTGAATTTGAGTATGGTACTGTAATAAGATGCCACTGTAACAAGTCAGTTCATGATATTCCTTCCCTCCTAGATATTCCATCAGCTGTAAGCAGTACTACTGGAAGCATTTAGGAACCACAGCAACTCAGAAGAGGCTGACCATGTAAAGTTGTGGAGGGGGGTTGCCGAGTGCTGAGGTGCGCTCTACTAGCCCAGTAACTGCAAAGTTCCAAACCTCCCCCACCTCCACTTCCTCTTCCTCCTCCGCCTCCTCAATTTCATGACATGGGTTTCCATGACTGAGCAGCTGCATGCAAGCCTTGAACCGCTCCATCTGACCAGTGTCAGATGGAGTCATTCAAAGATCATCACCACTGGACTCTGGAGCAGTGGAAACATGCTCTGTGGAGTCGTCACAAATCAAGCTTCTATACCTGGCAGTCTGATTGACCAGTCTGTGTTTTACTTGTCTGACTGTACTCTGCCAACTGTAAAATTTAGTAAAGGAGAGATAATGGGGGTTTTTCCTGGGGTTGGCCCGGGCCTCTTATTTCTAGTGAAGAAAAGGCCCTTTTTTGTTCTAGCATGACTGTGTCCCTGTGCACAAAGCAAGGTCCATAAAGGCATGGTTGGATGAGTTTTGCATGGAAGAACTTAACTGGTCCACACTGAGCCCTGACCTCAACCCTATGGAACAACTTTGGGAGAAATTAGAATGGAGATTGGAAGGCATACCCTTTTGTCCAACATCAGTGTCTGATCTCACAAATGATCTTCTGAATGAATGGGCAAAAATTCCCAAGAACACACTCCAAAATCTTGCAGAAAGCCTTCCCAGAATAGTAGGAGCTGTTATAGCTGTAACTCCAACTCCATGTTACTGCCTATGGATTTAGAATGGGATCTCATAAAAGCACCTGTAGGTGTAATGTGTAGGTGACCCAATACTTTTTTGCATCCAGGGTATTTACATTTGATAGAATAAACAACACATTTAGCACATGAATCTAATGTCTCTTGTTTTACCATGTGTAGCTTAGATAGTCATAAGAGGTATAAATATCAATATTTTATTTTCTCCTGCTTTTCTAATGTCAAGGAGCTCTCAGCTTCTTCTATTCTGGAAATTATCCTCTGAGGAGTTCCTCTCAAGCTGGCACAACAGTTTCATCAGACTTTCTAATCAATATGAAAGTGACATAAGACAAACCAGAGGCAAAAAGTATTTTCTACAATGCAAAACAAGATTTATTTTCCTGTAAACATCGCTCCAAGGTGGTTGAGTTTTAGTTCATTGATTTTTGCCCAGTTTATATGCCTCTTACAGAACATTCTTGTTAATGCATAGTTCAAACTCCTGCAGTATGAAATGCGTGCAAACCTGTCAGATATCTACATTAGAGATGAATGTGTATGTGGTACAGTGGAAATAGCTTGAAAAATCACTTCTCTGACACATGCCGACAGGCATTTATTTGTCGATTTACCGACTTATTTGTGTCAGCAGCTAAAATGTTGGGAGTGAAACGGTAGCACATCTTCACAGACTTGCCAGTTACGTGTTATGTGCTCGCTTGTCAGTCAACACCTTATGAACAGCACAAAAAGGCCGCAAGCTTAAAGACCTACCGACACACAAATGCACACAAATTGAGGATTTATACGCCCACACAGAGGCGTACAAAATGTACATCAGGGAGAATCACATCTCCGGCGTTAAATTGAGCTGTCGCAGAGTTCCATCACCATCTGAGGCACTCTCAGCAGAGTGAAATCTTTCTTCAGAGAAAGTTTCCCTTTGATAACTGAAGTTTATACTGAAATCTTCGCCTCCCTACTTGGTTATTCTGCTCTGCAGCTTACTGTGACGGTAATGACAATACAGTCTATGGGCTAGAAACAGCTAACTTAATGCAATGTGACTGTCTTAATGCATTCACATTAAAGACATCTTTATTGCCACAGTCAAATTATATGTGAGTACTGTCCTGGTTCTTCATGCCTTGAGATAGCAAGATTCTTTGGTTATTTAGATCAAGGTTTAGACCGCAGATGTTTCTGTTAATCTGAAGAGGTCTCAGTGGATTGAGCCTCAATTGGATTAATTACTGGTAATTACTCACTTCGAGCACTGCAGAAAGAAGGTTCATCCTCAGCAATTACTTTTATCTTGTATATAATGTCAGCATAGAAAGATAAAAGGCACTCAGTGTGGATAGTCAAGTTTGTAAAGTTTCTGGAATATTTTTCAAAGCTATGGGCAGATCATTTCAGTCCCAAGTTAATAATTTGTATTTCTCTTACGGTTGTTCTTTTTAGTTATGAATTAACATACTGAATAAAATATATTTCTTATTGCATCAGAGAAGAGAAGAGAAGAGAAGAGAAGAGAAGAGAAGAGAAGAGAAGAGAAGATTTGTCAAGCAGTGGCCAATTAATCAATTGATTCCTCTTTTAGAACATCACCTTGGCTATCCTTGAGGACTTTTGTCAAGAGCAGGTCCTCTTTAACTATTTCAGCCAAGGTCCCAAAAGAAAGGCCTGTCAAGATATTGACATGACAGACAACCTGTGTGCCCATTTTACCAAAATTAGTCTGCAGTGCTGCTTTCATTATTGTGTCTACAGCACTGTCTTCTCGTCAGACATCAGATAACTTTTGAAGAAAAGACATTATAATAATACATCCTTTGCCTGTGAGCTCATTAGTTTTGTTCTCTAAAAATTCACTAGTTCCATCTAACGCTGTGTAAAAATTCAACTTCTCTCGGTGGAATTTCTAGTCCAAAAGAAACCAAATATTTCTGGGGAAAAATGTTGGTTTCTATGTTATGATGCTGAGTATTTAAGCTTATTTTCCTCCTGCATGTTTTCCACATATTGACACCAAAGTATTTTCCCTAAAATATGATTACCTAATCTAAAAATAACTGTATATAAATATCTTTTGTTGGAAATACATACAACTTAATGCCAATGATTCAACCTGTTACATTTTCCTTGTTGTTCTATCTTTAACTGACCTGTCTGTGTGTAAACAGTGACAGATAGCTACACTCCGAGCCCGTGCTAATCTTTGTTATTAATCAGTCCAACAAATTAAGCACATAGAAAGGGTATCAGCTGCTGCAAAGTGGAGAGGCACTTTACTGTTTATCTTGATAACATTATAGACTTGAAACTTGGCTGTCCTATTTCAAGCTTGGAGGAGATTTGTTCCAGTAAAATCAAGTGTGAGATGTCCACATTTACAGAAACAACACTTCACATTGCCAAATCCTTGTCTGTACAGAGTCAAATAAAAAAGAATAAGAAACAACTGATCTTTGACATTGACAGCTGTGCATTTTCTTTTATACTTTGAAATGTGATTAAATGCCTTGGCTTTCATTCACTATCATGAGACATTTTCCACATGTGGGAGGGGATTATATATTAATAGAAATCAGAAATGGGTTTCTCTAGCTGTAAAGATTGGATGATGCTAAAGCCATGCTTTGTTTTGTCTTATTTTCTCGGTTTTTGCATTCTTTAAAAAATTCTCCTCTCAGTGTGATTTTCCACTGGAACAACATCTCACAATAGAATGTGCATTTTATTAACTCACCCAGTCTTGGCAAAGTTGGTCCAGTAAGTCATTACAACTGCGCTCAGCATCACATCGTTCTTGGAAAAGTTACAGTTGAACAGATCAGTGGGTCCCACCATGGGCACGCCAAACACGTAGGGCACCTACACACATACACACATGCTTATACATATGTTGGAATGACTGCTGGAGTCAACAGATTACATTGGTTTCCTGGACAGTAACCATAACCCTGACTGAGCCGTGGCAAACTCTCAAAACTACAAAAATTTAACTGCAGTAAAACTGCCCCCTGTTATGAAAAAAAAAGAAAAGATTACTCTAAAAGCTATAATCATCATTTTCATGTTATATATCTTACTTTTGATGTTGCTTTGAAGCAGTGGGATTACAGTTTTTCTGTTATATTATGTTGTTTAATGTCATTCTAACACAAATTTTATCAGAGGACTCCAGCAGAGCTGTAGAGCTTTGTACAGTACTGTGCAAAAATTTTCACCCATCTCTCATTTATTTATATTTTGCTAGGAAAATGGGAAATAGGTGCACCAATTTATGGAAACATATACAAACATAAATGAAATGGAAATACAAAAAAAGTATTTGCAACAGGCTGTAAGTGCCTATTATAAAATGCCTAAAGATACAATTTAAAACTGGTTCTTTGCCAAGTTGTCCGTGTAGACACAACTCTGGTTCAACCCCTGTGTTATGTGGCTTTTTTATGCTTGAATGATTCATAGGTGAGTGTTAAGTGGCTTAACAAACAAAAAAACCTCCTCCTAAAATGATCAGTTGCAAATAGTGGACTGAAAATGAGTGAAAAAGCAGCCAATATCCAAAGGAAAACTTTTACAGACCTTCATAAAACCTGGAGAACTACTGCTCAAGACTTTTAAAAATTACAAAAAAAATCTGGCTCCTTGAAAGCAAAACAAAGAAATGAGGAATGAAGAAATGAGGGGTGGCTTTTGCACTTTACTGTTCACAAGCACATCACATTTTCCTTTCAGCCATTACACACATGAGCTGAGGAAAGGACTAACAATTAGCCAATCAGTGCCAGGAGTGGGAAAAACAAACAAATGCCATTTATTTATCATCGCCTGTGCAGCTATATGCACTGCTAGGGGAGCCCAGCTATAAGTGTTTATTAAAAGTGCCTTAGTCTCATTACAATGTTCAATCACATGCACAGTGACACAAAGAGAGATGAGCAGCATTACTGAAATTGCAGTGCTGGCTTTAATGTTTAATTTAAGTTAATTATTAATGTGTTGCACTTGTCTTAATGGACCTTTTTTATTTATTTTATACAGGGGTGGAAAGAAGTCTTTACTTCATATTGCAAAGAATTTGAATGACTTGTGAATTGTGAACTTCTACAATTTTTGATTCATTTTTTGAAAATAAATGAAAAACAATTTTTGGTTGTATTGTAACAACAAATATAACAAACTATGATTACAAAGTCAAGGTTCATTTTAAACTATTAATTGTGTTTGCACACCTGTTATATGAGGTTTCCATCATCAGTCAGTCATCACATTCATGAACTGAGGAACAGTTTGTCTCTGTGTGTCTTTCATACAAAAAATTCCCTTTTCAGGTATTGTAAAGATATACACTCACTCCCCACTTCATTAGGTATACTTGTTCAACTGCATGTTAACACAAATTTCTAATCAGCCAATCACATGGTAGCAACTCAGGTCATTTAGGTATGTAGACATGGTAACAACGACCTAGGGAAAAAAGGCAATTTCAGTGACTCTGAACATGGCATGATTGTAAATGTCAGACAAAATGATCTGAATATTTTAGAAACTGTTGATCTACTGAGATTCTTCACCACAACCACCTCTAGATTTTACAAAGGATGGTCCAAAAAAAGAAAAAGAATATCCAGTTCTCTGGGCAAAAATAAAATGCCTTGTTGATGCGGGAGGTCAGAGGAGAATGGCCAGACTGCTTTTAGCTGATAGGAAGGCAACAGTTACTCCAATAATAATTTGTAATAAGCAAGATATGCAGAAGAACATCTTGAAGCAGATGAGCTACAGCAACAGAAAACCACACTGGGTGCCACTCCTATCAGCTAAGAACAGGAAATAGAGACACAAATTTCCATGGGCTCACCAAAACTGAAGATTGGAAAAATGTCACCTGGTCTTAATTTCTGCTGTCACATTCGGATTGCAGGGTCAAAAATTTGGCATAGATTACATGAATGCATGGATTCATCCTGCCCTGTATCAACAGTTCGTGCTGGTGGTTGTGTAATGGTATGGGGGATGTTTTCTTGGCACAATTTGGGCTACTTGGTACCAATTTAGAGTTGTTTAAATACCATTTAAATGCCACAGCCTACCTCAGTATTGTTGCTGACCATGTCCATCCCTTTATGACCACAGTGTACCCATCTTCTGATGGCTGTTTCCAGCAAGATAACATGCCATGTCACAAAGCTAAAATCATCTCAAACTAGTTTCTAGAACAAGACAGTGAGTTCACTGTCTTCAAATGGTCTCCACAGTCACCAGATCTCAGTCCAACAGAGCATCTTTGGGATGTGGTGGAACCGGAGATTCGCATCATGGATGAGCAGCTGACAGCTAACTGTATGACGCTATCATGGCAATATGGAACAAAATGGATCTTTCTGAATCTATACCATGAAGAATTAAGGCAGTTCTGATGGTAAAAGTGGATCCAACCTGGTACTAACAAGGTTTCTCTAATGAAGTGACTGGTAAGTGTATAAAAAAATGAATAAATAATCCAAACTAAAAGTTCCTGATACATTGTATGAATATTTTAAAATTCTTTGAGAAATAGGTAATTTACATTTTTCCTCAGTTTGCTTCAAAGTTAACTATTCAGATTAGTCAAATCTTTTTTCTATTCTCTTTGATATCTAGTCTCATCTCTTGTGGGACTCTCATTTTACAAAAGATGTCACTCATGTTATATTGATCTGGTAACTCTGATCTCACCTCATCACCATGGGCAGAGTCAGCCCAAGGTGGTGTGGCGTCACTCTGGCAGTGATGGTAAAATGAGTAGAAATAGGTAGGAGACCCATACTGAGCGTGGAGGTCAGCTGTCGCTATTGCTGGTGCCACCCACTGGTGGTCTGTGAAAAGAGCCACCAGTGTCTTTCGGCGGGTTTCTGCGTTGTCACGATCCGCCCAGTCTGTGTACATGAACCTTTAATAAAAGGTAGAGTTGAAATTTAGTCAATAAATCATTTTCCTTCGACTAATCTATTAATGCTATAATAGAATTGAAACATTTTGCATAAAGGTAAATACACAGAGCATGTATGCTTATGTACACACTTCAAAGTCACAGATGTAAATGCTTTTAACCCACAAACTATATGTTTTGTGTGTGTATAGTAATGTATTCTATAATTTGTGCAATTATTTTATACTTCTATGCAATACTGCACTTGAACCCCTGTTAACTGCTGTCCTTTAATAAAAATAGCAGTCCGAAGGTACCCTCAGTTGCTCCCTTGTATTTTCACCAGTGTTTGCCACAGCAGAGGTTTTACACCGGATGCCTGTCTTGATGCAATCCTCCATGGTGAGAGGGGGTTGTGTACCCACCTGGAACTGAACTAGGGATCTTCTGCTTGTAAGGTGAATGTGTAAATCACACTACCATGGGGGCACTCTTATAACAATGACAATCCAATATTTCAATATTTTTTGCATTTAATACTTTCCATCTGTGTTACTAGTTGTTTTTGTTGTGATCTTTTGCACCATGTGAGACTGGCATAACTGTAATTTCATTGTGCAAGCACAATAACAAAAAAGGTCTTGAATCTTGAATCCAGATGTCATGAGTGAGGGGGGAGATCTGACTGAGAAACCGATGACACTGCACACTCATATGGTGGTGACTCATCAATCACAAAGTAAACTCGCTCTAATACATGCCCTGCTTTATCATCTGTTTTACTCTGCATGAGATCATAATTTATAAAACGAATATTACACTGCATTAAAAATACCTGAAATTGCAAGACTAGCCACTTAGATCATAAATTCATCAGGAAACTGGTTACTGATAAATCTGATCTCTTATTGCAACCAGAGGAGTCTCTTTCATGCAGGCCATCAGAAGGTATTCAGGTTTAGGGTCCCTCTACATTGCTTCACTTTTAAGACACTAAGGCTATATCCTTGGTTGTCTATGGATTACTCTGAAAGGAGTAATTCAACATCTTGCAAATTGCACTGAACTTCCTGCCAAGAATTTGATGAGAGGATTGGCTCACATGTCAGTATGATATACAACCCCAATTCCAAAAAGGTTGGGATGCTGTGTAAAACATAAATAAAAACAAAATACAATGATTTGCAGATCTCATAAACCAATTTTTCATTCACAAAAGAACAGAAAACACATCAAATGTTGAAAATGAGACATTTTGCTATTTCATGAAAAATATTAACTCTTCTTGAATTTAATGGCAGCAACAGACAAAAACCAGAAAAAGTTGGGACAACGGCAACAAAAGGCTGGAAAGTAAGTGGTACTGAAAAGAAACAGCTGGAGGAATATGTTGCACCTGTGTTAACAATGTGATTAGGTATAAAAAGGGCATCTTAGAAAGGCAGAGTCTCTCAGAAGTAAAGCTGAGCAGAGGTTAAGAACTCTGCAAGAAACTGTGTCTACAAATATTGGAGCAATTTCAGAATAATATTCCTCAACATAAAGTTGCAAAGACTTTGAATATTTTATCATTTACAATTTTTCTTCTTCTTCTTTTGGCTGCTCCTGTTAAGGGTCACCACAGCAGATCATCTGACTCCATCTCACACTGTCCCTTGCATCCTCTTCCCTCACACCAACCCTCTGCATGTCTGTCTTCACTACATCCATGAAATGGATGAGCTCTTCCCCTTTTCCTCCTGCCTGGCAGCTCCATCTTCAACATCATTTGTCCAATATAGCCACTATCCCTCCTCTCAACATGTCCAAACCATCTCAGCCTTGTCTCTCTGACTTTGTCTCCAAACTTACTTCTCAACATGAGCTGCCCCTCTGATGTACTCATTTCTGATCCTGTCCATCCTTGTCACTCCCAGAGAAAATCTCAACATCTTCAATTCTGCCACCTCCAGCTCCACTGTCTGACTTTTCATCAGTGCCATCACCTTCAAACCATACATCATAGCAGGTCTTACTACCGTCTTGTAAACCTTCCCTTTTCACTCTTGCTGCTATCCTTCTGTCACAAAGCACCCCTGACACTCATGTCCACCCGCTCAACCCTGCCTGCACTCTCTTCTTCACCTCTCTTGCGCACTGTCTGTTGCTTTGAATTATCATTTACAGTACATAATATCATTAAAAGATTCTAAGAATCTAAAGACATCTCTGTGTGCAAGGGAAAACCAACATTGGATGCTCATAATCTTTGGACTCTCAGGCGGTACTGCATTGCAAACAGGCACAATTCTGTCATGGATATCACTGCATGAGCTCAGGAACACTTCCAGAAATCATTGTCTGTGAACACAGCTTACTGTGCCATTCACAAATGCAGGTTAAAGCTCGATCCTGCAGAGAAGCAGCCATATGTGAACATGATCCAGAAATGCTACCGTCTCCTCTGGGCCAAAGCTCATTTAAAATGGACTGAGGCAAAGTGGGAAACTGCTCTGTGGTCATATTAATCAAAATCTGAATTTTTTTTGGAAACTATGGAGAAGGTTAGAAGGATGGAGAAGTATAGAGAAGATCAGAAAGCGTTGCACTGTGTCTTTGTGGATCGAGAAAAGCATATGATAGGTTGCTAAGACAGAAACTGTGGTATTGTAAGAGAAAGTCAGGAGTGAAAGAGAAGTATGTGAAGGTGGTGCAGGACATGTATGAGAACAGTAAGACAGTGGTGAGGTGTGTGGCAGGAGTGACAGATGGGTTGAAGGTGGGGGTTGGATTACATCAGAGATCGACTCTGAGCCCCTTCTTGTTTGCAATGGTGATGGACAAGTTGACAGATGAAGTCAGGCAGGAATCTCGGTGGGCTATGATGTTTGTAGACAACATTGTGAACTGTAGTGAAACTAGGGAGCAGTTGGTATGTAATGGAAAGAAGAGCAATGAGAGTCAGTAGAAGCAAGACAGAGTACATGTGGCTAAATGAGAAGAGGCAGGTAGAATGGTGAAGACACAAGAGTCACAGGTAGTGAAGGTGACTAAATTTAAATACCTGAGATCAACCATTCAAAGCAACGGACAGAGCACAAAAGTGGTGAAGAAGAGAGTGCAGGCAGGGAGGAGTGAGTGGAGACGAGTGTCTGGGGTGCTTTGTGACAGAAAGATTGCAGCAAGAGTTAAAGGAATGGCTTACAAGACAGTACTGAGACTGACAAAACAACAGGGGGTGAACCTGAAGGTGGCAGAACTGAAGATGTTTAGATTTTCACTAAGGGACAGCTCAGGCTAAGTGGTTTAGACAAAGTCAGAGAGGCAAGGCTAAGATGGTTTGGACATAGCAGATATATCAGACAATGGATGTAGTGAAGGGATGATATGAGGAGGGTTGGTGTGAGAGAGGAGGAGGAAAAGGATAGGGTGAGATGGCGGCAGATGATCCGCCATAGTGACCCCTAATGGGAGCAGCTGAAAGAAGAATTGTGTACATTATATATTATATACAGGGTTTAACTTTAGAGTTATTTTTGGCACATATTTCAATTCATACAGACAGGTTTATTTATTTATTTATTTATTTTAATGATAATTTTCTATTTTTATCTAATTGTGTGCCTGTAATGCACAGTTAATTATCCACTGTGGCAATCCCTTGGGGAAAACACAAGGGAGCAGCCGAAGGTACGTTTAACTGTGCATCTGTAACACAATGCAATTTCCCACCTGGGATTGACAAAGTATTCTGATTCTGATTCTGAAGAAGATAAAAAAGATGAACACCATATCCTCTGGACTAAAGAGAAGAGAGACCATCCAGCTTGTTATCAGCACTCAATTCAAAAGCCTGCATCTCTGATGGTACAGGGCACATTAGTGCCTATGGCACTGGCAACTTGCATATCTGGAAAGGCACCATAAATGCTGAAAGGTTTATCCAGGTTTTAGAGCAACATATGCTCCCCTCAAAACCACATCTTTTTTCAGAGAAGGCCGTGCATATTTCAGTAAGACAATGCTACACCACATACTGCAGATATTACAACAGCATGCCTTTGTAGCAGAAGAGTTTGTGTGCTGGAGTGGCCTGTCCGCAGTCCACGGCTTTCGCTAACTGAAAACATTTGGCACATCATGAAATGCAAAAAAGAAGACCCGGGACTGTTGAGCTAATGGAATTCTATATCAGACAAGAATGGGACAACATTCTTCACCCAAAGGTCCAGCAGCTGATCTCCTCAGTTCCCAGATGTTTATAGACTGTTGTTAAAAGAAGAGGAGGTGCTACATAGTGGTAAACATGGCCTTTCTCAACTTTTTTGAGACACCTTGCTGCCATTAAATTCAAGATGAGCTAGTATTTTTCATGAAATAGTAAAATGCCTCACTATCAATATTTGATATGTTTTCTGTGTTCTTTTGTGAATAAAATATTGGTTTGTGAGATTTGCAAATCATTAAGTTGTGTTTTTATTTATATTTTACACAGCATCCCAACCTTTTTGAAACTGGGGTTGTATTTGAAGCTACAGTAAGCTTAGGTTATCTTGGAGTTCAGATTGAAAGTAAGAGAAAACAGCTTGTTTTATCCTCATTTTTTTAAAAACTCACTAATATCTTGTGTCTTGTTCCACTGAATCTCTGCTGGTTTCCTTTATTTTAGGAATCACTGCCTGGAGGCATGACACTGTCAGTGGGAAGGGAGGAAGTAACAAATTACATTTATTCTCATTGCAGTGCCAGTTGTCTTTGTGAGTCCATACTGAACTTAGCTAAATTGGCATATGTTCCAGAGTCAAACCAAATGTTGCATGTAAAAATGATAATAACCATGTGAGAATGGAACAGGAAGCTGCGACTTGTTTTCTGTAACATAGGTCTTCTGCATAAATCTAATCTCAGATATATAGTCATTGCATTACTAGTACATGCTGTTCTTGCTAAAATGGTTGGGGAGGACCCTCTAGCCATGACTTCTACTTTCACTTGCTGATATAAAATACAGGTTTTTCCTATCTCATCATCACTTGTGATCCATGTGTGGAGTGCTGTAGTTATCTGAGACACGGTGGCCTGCTCATATTTTCTTATTATTGTGCTCTGTTCAGGTCTGCAGTTACCCTTACAAACTCTGTATTGCTGCATGCAGTATGCCTCAAATTTGGATGTAGCACTTTGCTTTAGTCTGTAGAATAGATAGAAATGCTTACTCGTTTTTCATTCTTCAAATTACAACTGGATGCAGTGGGACATCTGGGTAATTTTGGTATACTGCATTTACCATACTACATATTGTGACATGCTATATCTTGTATAATAAGCAGTATGGTAGTATGAATATTGGAACACACCACATCCCTCTCTTCTGCACTCTGCCTGTGTCACTGATGTCTTTGGAGCTGCAGGTCTCTGTGTCATTTGACCGAGAGTGGGGCTGAGGCAACAGTAGACAGGACAGCAGTGTGGGTGTGTTTATTTGTGCTTCAGAATGCAACCACCACGCAACAATCAGAAAATAACCCTTTTCACGCTCACACTGCTCCTCTCATCATTCACGTTTTCGCTTGCTTGGCCACAGCTTTTCCCTCTCTCTTTTGCTCACTCGGGAAGAAGGAACCGGGTTTAAATTTTGGGAGTTTGCACTTTCAGATAAACTGAACTTTGATCTCTATGACAAACATCCCAATTTGGCCAACAGAAATGAGAGTGCCAGCCAAGCAGAGAAGGCAAAATGGAGGAAAAGCTGATACTGAGTGGTCTGAATTTCCTGAATTATCAGGAACACGATTGCTTTTGTATCAAGACCAAGGAAGAAAAGCCCTATCTTTAACACGGGCAGGCATGTCAGAAAGCACGTTAATAGGCAGAATGTGTAAACATTTATTAATCTTTCTTAACTGAAATAATACTGTAAAGGGATGTAGTCATACAGAATATTTTGTTGAAATAGCAAAGTGGTGACTTCCCGCTAGAAGGTGCATGTCACTTTGTGTCTGAAAGCCCCACAACCACTACATGCAGTGAGGCATGCACGTTTAATTTCAGGAGTCTGTTTCAGCTAAATATATAAAGGCTTAAATGCAGATTAAATTTTGCACTGAGAAGTGAAAACAGCAAAGTTGATCCTGGAGCAGAAAGACCATTAAAACAAACTAAATGTCACTACCACAGTTAGTGTTTATCTAATATATGTGTGTTAGTGGGCTGCAGCTGCTGTGTATAATTAGTTTATATTGTTTAGAGATTTCTATGTTGTCTGCTGTACTGATGCTTCATCAGCCGAGGTTGATTATTTGATTTATGTAGCTTATTATTGCTACACGGAGTCTAAGGGCACCCACTCTGTGTTACATATTGAAAATATAACGTGTACTTTTATTTACTTTTAAGACATGTAATTTTACTTGTATTAACAAACATTTTTTGTTAAGGGGAGTGTATTTTTACCAAGGTGCAACCTCAAGAGCTGAAAAATGACAATGTGGAAGTGGCAAAACCTGCAGAGCCTCTAGGTGCCTCTTGAGGCTGGCTGCAAAAGGGAGTCAGTTAATAAAGACTTCCATGTTCCATGAATTAAAAAAACATATTTTTTGATTCAGCAGTTTTGGGCTGTGTGGATAGAGCCCCCTTTATAACAACATCCACCTGCATAACTAAGTTATGGGTTTGACTGCATTGATTGCCAGGTATCCCGATACACGTAGCTGATATCTGCTAGGTGTCATTCACTGCTTTAAGTTTTTAAACTGGACCTCTTTACTGTGTGTATGCATGCATGCACTGGTGCATTTCTAATGATATTACTTAGTGGCACTTCTGTAATACTTACATAGCAGTTTTTACTATAAGTTTCAATCACCCATTCATACATTTATTCTACAGCACATTTAACTATCACACACACATTCATACTTCAATGGATGCACTGAGAGCAATTAAGGGTTCATATCTGCTCAAAGGCACTTCAGCATGTAGACTGGAGGAGCCTGAGATCAAACCAATAAAATGCTGATCAGAAGATGATCCATTTTATATTATCTGACTAATATGACTTGCTGTGCAGTCTAGAATATCCCAAAAGTTTGCTCTTTAGTATTAGAGAGTAAATTCTAGTGTTTTTTAGTCCATTACTTAGCACTAATTATCTGGTACATTTGCCTGTTGCACCTGTAGCTAATGAATGCAAGTTGCTAACCAACAAAGCCAGCTAGCATTAGCTGATAAATTAGCACTCCACCCTTTCATCCATATGTGGTAACTTCTGGCCTAAAAAACAAAACAAAACTACAACACAAGGGTAGGCCTGACTGCTAACATTGAATCTTCAAAGTGCTGAGTCCAAAACCAAAGGGTTTATTTGAGTAGGTACACTAAATTACATTCCTACTGGTCTTATCCATGCGCTCATCCATGCTCTCATCAAACACTGTAAAATAAAAAGTACTGTTGTCCATTGGCATTGGTGGGGGGGGGGGGCAGTGGCACCCTAAGCCCCACCCTTACACATGCCCCAGGCTGGGGGGGGTGGAGTTTCTTATTTTAGTTATTTTAGGATAGGGTACAGTCAAAGAGCTGGTCACACAGTGTAAGCCTAGTTAAACTAATAGACTCCTGACTGTACGGTCATGTGTAATAGCTGTGTATCAGTGTTCTCATCTAACTTGCAACAACAGCTCTGATAAGCATATTATTTGGAATGTCAAGTTATTACTCTTCAATTATTAGTTATTTCTTAGATATTTTCTGAAATTTACACTCACCGTATGCTCTCTCTCAGTGTGTCTCGGCCCTCTGGGTATCCATACAAACTATCCACAAAGTCCGACACAGCGAAGTCAAAGTCCTCAGCAGTGACACCGTCCTCTGAGTCCACAATGCCCTCCACAAACTTCACACCCTCACCCTGATTAACCCCCAGCATCACGTCGTAGTTCAGAAACTCTCCCTGCTCCATCAGAATCTGGGGGTCGTCAGGTATAACATCACCATCAATCACCGGGGCAAAAGCTGTATGATATTTGGCCGGTGTTATGTTCTGCTCCACAAGTTCACGGTAACTCCGGCCCTGGAGGCAGGCAACCAGTTGCGTACTGTCGTCGATGCCACAGCCCACCCTTTCACCAAGCTGCCGGGCATACTTGCTTGGCTGGTAGTTGACAGCCCAGCTGGCTAAAGCACTGCCACTCTGGATGATGGCTCTGTGGAACAGGTCTGATACACATGAACACAAACATACTGTAAATATAAATATGGGTGTAGAAGTAGCCTATATATATATAGTAACCTGAGGCACATATATATGGGTGCACATACACATGCATGAATGTACAACCATTTGACTGCACATTGGAAGGTTACACAATACATTTGCACACATATATAGATGATGACACAATCAGTCACACCTCAAGAAAACTACTACAATCACTGATATGCAATATTGAAAATTAGAGAACGACAGGTTATGCGTGGCATACTAGGATGAAGTAAGAGTTACATATTAAAAGTTAAAAATAATAACAGCTCTAAGCTATATGAGTCACAGGCAGGCTGTATTATTCACAGAATTCAAAGGCTTTTTCATGCATTAAGACCGCTAAATGAAAGCTGTATCGGTTCACTGGAGACCTTGAAAAGTTTCATAATGCTAAATGTCAGCGCTTACAAAGCAGCCACCTACCTACCAACCACCATCATTATCTGCCCATGCCCTATTTATATATAAAACAAAACACTTTCAACATACAGATGGTTGGCAATGACAGCTGAACCACTGAAATCTGCAGTGAGGGGATCTGGTGGCTCCGATTTGTTTGGAGAGTGGTGGAGGCAAGGGAAGCACTTTTCTGGCAGGGTTTAGTCTGGGTCGGTTCTAAACAAACTAAAGTTGCTCTGATTGATCATTTTTCTCCTATAATGAGGCATTTCGACCTTGATGGGAGTGGTCTCTTCCCATCTATGAGGAACGAGGGCTTACTTGCTTACTTAATGATTTGATAAGGATGAAATAACTTGATAATATATTGTGGCCTTCAGAACCACAGGATTTCAACCCAAATAAAAACACCTATGGGAGATTTTGGAACAGTACACATGATAATGCGCTCCACCACCATCACCACCTAAAACAAGGAAAAACTTGGCAATCCATGACTACCCTTAAGTTGCCCAGCAACTTATTAAGCTACTATATGTTGATTTTTCATATTATTTGTCATTCATCTGTGTAAGGTAAATTGAATAAAACACAGTAAATAAACAGGTTTTCTGTCTATGAGTCTCCCTTACCCTCAGAGTAGTGTGACAAGGTGAGGAGGCTCACACAAGAAGCCCCAGCCCCAGATCCAAACACTGTGACCCTGTTTGGATCTCCCCCAAAGGCTGCAATATTTTCCTTCACCCATCGCAGAGCCTGGATCTGGTCAAGTAGGCCATAATTCCCTTTTGCTGCCTGGTCACCTGTACTAAGAAATCCTACAGGTAGGTAGAGAGAGAGAAAGCTGTTTTTTAACCTGTCATAGAACATGCTGTACCTATATTTAAAGACTTAAAATCAAAGCTAAAAATTTATAAATTACATTTTAAAGATAAAGGCTCTTTATCTCACAATAACTAAATGCAAAAATACAAAAAAGAACATGAAGGGATGATTGGTTGAGCATGAGATTAAGGCCTTCCTACCGTTAAGTTTAATTATGCACAAGTTGTTTTTATAATGCATTAAAATGGAAAATTCATGAAAAGTGATGTGCCTTCTCTAGAATTCATGACATTGGATCAAATCAAAAAGTTACATCCATTTTCATGTCAGGAAATACGAATTGCACACAGGCATAAACACATAAATCTACAAGCACATGCAGTTACAACCACGGCTATCCCTTATTCCCTTTACTACTGATGTTAAGTAAACACAGAGGATCCTTACAGCTCACTCCATGATCTCATTACTGCAGAAGCTCATTTCTATGAACCTCAAGCACATAAGAGTATGATGAGCAAGAAAGGCAATGCTAAAATACATTTCGTCACTTATGTGCATTTTGTCAGGAATTTCTCTGAAGCCAAAAGGACATTGTAAGGATTATACTCAATTAGAGTAGTTCCAGGATTATTATAAACTGTGTAATGTGCTTTCACACCATGGTTTTAAAAAATGGGTCAGTCTTTCAGCTCATGTGCATAACTGCACATTGTTTTCCATAAATGGGCTCACCTCATGCATCCAACTTAAGATGACAATGATGAGGAGAAGGAGGAAGAAGACACTGCTACTCGAGATGAAGCATGATGATGATGATAATGACCACAATGGAAAAGGTGCAGATGGTGTGAACGCAGGGGATGGAGTGAAGACACAAAGAAGCATGTAGGATGGTCTTTACTTGGCTCAGAATGATGATTACAACAGTAGCTGCTATTTTTTCCCCAAGGTCAGAATTAAATGGAATTTCTTCTCACCCACTCACCACATGCAGATTCATCCCATCTTATAAAATCAATGTCTAATGAAAGTCTTGTAAATTAGCTTTTAAAAACGTATTAACCTTTTAGCATTTGTTCAAACCCAATTTTCAAAAATATTCTCTGAGTAATTAAAGAAGAACCTAGATTAAGATAGATTTCTTAAGAGAAATATGTCTTATACATTCTGAAAATATTTTGCTTGTACAATTATGCCCATCAGTTTTGGACAATAAAACTTTTTTTTTGTAATTTTGCCTCTTTACACAACACAGTGGATTTGAAATGAAACAATCAAGATGCGATCAAAGTGCAGGCTTTTAGCTTCAATTCAAGGGATTTCACAAAAAAATGTGTTAATAGTTTAGGAATTACAGCTATTATTGTTACGCATAGTCCCAAATTTACAGAGGCTCAAAAGTAATGGGACAATTAACTGAAAAGTAGTTTAATGGCCATGTGAGGCCTCTTCTCTCATTATTCCATAATGAAATATGCAGATAAAAGATCTGGAGTTGAATCCAAGTGTTGAACTTGCATTTAGTAGTTGTTCACTGGAACTATCAATATGAGGTGCAAAGAGAAGTGAAGGTCATTACTGTAAAACCAAAAGAAATCTATCAGAGAGATAGCAAAAACTTTGGAAGTGACCAAAACAGCAATCTGGAACATTTTTTTCAAAAAAGGAATGTAGTGACCAGCTCAGCAACACCAAAAGGCCTGGAAGGCCACAGAAGAAAACTAAAGTGGATGAGTATAAGATATAACCAAGTCATAACCACTCTCAGGGAAGTAAGTGTACAATTGTAAAATCAAGAGACGCGTACATGAGTGTAAATACAGATGTTTTACAACACCCACTGATTACACTCAAGTACAGAATCACAATCAGAATGCTTGATTAAACCCAGGGGAAACAAATGCATTTGTTACAGATGCTAAATCATATACAAATAAAAGAAATCTGAAAGGCAGAAAAATGAAGATTAAAATACATAAAGGAAGGCCAGATAAGACTTTTCTAGAAAACATCACAAGAGCCTGCCCTGTTCTGGAAAAAAAAAATCTTTGATTGGTAAAAACAAGATGAACTTGTACCAGAATGATGGGAATAGAAAAATAAAGAGAAGAAAAGGAACAGCTCACGATCCAAAGCATACCACATCATCTGTCAAACATGGTGGAGGCAATGTTATGGCATGGACATGTATGGCTGCCAGTGGAACTGAGTCACTAGTGTTTATTGATGATGTGACTGCTGATAGAAGTAGCAGGATGAATTCTGAAGTGTATATGCCTACACTCTCTCCTCAGATTCAGCCAAACACTGCCAAACTGTCTGGACCACACTTCACAGCTCAAATGGATAACTGTCATGGTCTGTGGAATTTTCTGGTTTTGGGTTTGAGTTTTTTGTTAGTTTTTAAATGTGTTGCCTTTGCAGTATTCTGTTAATAGTTTCTCACTGTGTATTTTAGTTCAAGTTTCATGGAGTTATGGTTGTAGTTTAGTTTCCTGAGCCTCTTATGCTTTGGGTTGTTTTTGTTCCAGCCTCCCCTGTGGTCCCCCTGTATGGTGTCATCAGGAGTGACCCTGTGTATTTCCCGTATTACTATTATGTCCCCTTCCCACCTATTGCCACATCCTCATTACCTCATATGTACATATACTCCTGTCTTCTTTGTAGCCCTTGATAGATCATCTGTTCTCAGTGACCCAGTGTTTCCCATGTTCCTGAGTCCCGTGGCTGTATTAACTTTTCTGGACTGTACTATCAACTATAAAATAAAACTTGCTTTTTGTTCAGATGGCATATCTTGGTCATCTTGGGTCCACGTCTGAATCAGGTAATGACAATAATGACCCAAAGTGTACTGCAAAAACGTCCCAAAAGTTTCTCAAGACAAAGAAATGGACTATTCTTCAATAGCCAAGTCAACCTAACAGATCAGATTTTTAGCGAAGACACAAATAAAACCTTGAATTAAAGCTGAAAGCCTGCACACAGCCACATTCTGATTTAGTTAAAATCGACTGTGCAGGCGTACAGAAGAAAATTCACATACTTCTAATAATTTGAATCTTTTTTACCGTTATATATAATTTTTTGTTTACAACAAATTCAAATAATTCAAATAGTCATGTAGATTAGAATAAAAGATGTGTATTCAATCATTTTTTATAGTGCTGTATACCGTAAGTTAAATCTAATCATAAAAGATATTGTAGCCATATATTTTAACCCTCAAATTTTGATGAATTTCATCATTTGATTAATTTCATTATTTGAACTGCCAAATTGTGTTAAACACTCATTAACTTTGACTGCTCCGTTGTATTTTCTCCAAGGGGTCACCACAGTGGATTAATCCACATCGGTAATTTGTCAGAGGTTTTACGCTGGATGCCCTTCCTAACGGAACCCTCTATGGTGAGAGGGGCTTGTGTCGCCACCTGAAATTTAACCAGGGACCTTTCGTTTCTAAGGCAAATGTATAAACCACTACGCAATGGAGACAATGACCTGCTAAATGCACCTTTTATAGAATTATTTTACCTAGTCAATAGAATGTGTTTTGAACTTAACTGAATCAATATAAGGATACTGTGCTCACACAAAGAGCTAAGTATGCATGCCCTCAGTATAATATAGTAAATGATGCCTTGCACTTCTGTGTGTTTTTAACCCTCCTGTGGCCCCAGCTCAGATCTTTGTAATTTTAATAATTACAACTGCAACAAAGCTTTAACACCAGGATTTTAAGATATTCTGTTTATTCAACCTGAGAGTTTTGCATAGCTGCCTAAAATTAGAAAAACCACAGGGAATCAGATTTTTGCTGTTCAGAGAGCAATGAGTCAGAGAGTCATGGAGGTAAAAAGGATCACATTTGAGTCGATGCTAGTAGTGGGAAAAAAGGGCTTCAGGGGGTTTATTTCCACTAGGGACACCCATACTGAACATGTTTTCACTCAAAGAAAAAAAAAACACACAAAAAACCCAAAAAACAAAAAGGCGCTCTGGGTAAATACAGCTCGCTAATGGTTTTCACATTTTTTAGCTCGTTGAAGGATTAAACAATCCAGATGGTAAGTATGCTCTAAATTTGATCATAAGAATGAACTGCTGTGTTGCAATGTAAAAAAAAAAAGCATTTAATTTTAAACTCAACTGTTAAAAGAAAATCCCCCAGGTAATGAGAAAAAAATAAATATTTAATGTAAAATAATTTAAAAGAAATTGAATTTACAAAGTACACACTGCATCAACTCTCAACTCTAAATTGTGCCTCAGAATATCCAATAAACTGTAAAACAACCCACAGGAAACTAAAACTGAATTACTGTAAAGCAACTACACTAAATGCAGTTTTCTGCAAAAGAATGCCTTTTATATTTTTTCTTTTCCTGGTGTAAGATCATTTGCCCTGCACTTATTAATCTGATGACTGACCACTGTCATAAGCTGAACTTTTAATTTATCCATTCCCACCTTCTCCTTCACGCTTCGGCAGCTTCTATCATGGGATAAAAGGTCCATTTATTCCTATACAAAACTAAATTCCCAAATTAAATAAATGCCACTGAGATGTGGACAACGCATTTCAAAATATTACCCATTCATCACCCCTTAGGCTACCCCACTTCATAAAAAAAATTACTATACAGTAGGTGTATGACACTGCAGTGATACCCAGAGCACCTTGGCAGTAATTGCACTGCTATTGTTCTCGCTCAAAGGGTGGAGCATGGCTTTGAAGAACAAATTCAGCCATTTTGAAGTGGGTTGTTTCACTAAAATCTGCTCCTAGCTGCTCGGATGTGGAGTCTCCCTTAAAAAAAATAAAAGCTGGCGGCGCAAAAATAACTCCTAAACATACACACATTACTCTTTTACCAGTATAGTATAGTCACTGACTAATTGAAAAAACAATTTAAGGATTAGAGGGTTTATTTGAGAAATTAACTATACTCATTCTAAAAGCATACACTGTGATTTCACAGTATTATCCAATACAATCAAATTACATGCATGCTGAAGACATTTAAGATTTTTAAAAATTGTAGATAATTTTACCTAATACTCCTAGGCGGTAGTTGAGGGTTATGACAATGACATTGCCATAGCTTGCTAGCACACTGCCATCCATCATGTTCCCGGTGCCTTCTGTGTATGAGCCACCATGGACATAGACCATCACTGGCCTCTGCCCCTCCTCATGTATGTCTGGGAAAGAGAAAGACATATAGATAGTCATTAGCAACATATGTGTTAAAACCATCAGGGTAACTTCATTGAAGCACCTGATGACAGGTATGTTTGGTGGGTTTATTGTATGATTTTATGCACAGCTTCCTTCCCCTTCCCTGCCTTTATTATGTTTGATGTCCTTGTGGGCTGTTGGTGTGTTTGTGTGTGTAAATGTCCATGTGTCCATTTTTATATATCTCAGCCTTTGATCGCTCTTTGGGCTTATTTGCTCCTCTACCTTCATTTTTCGGTTGGTGGATATAAATTGAAGCAGTGGCAGTGTTCATTGCCATTGTGTGTGTGTGTGTGTGTGTGTGTGTGTGTGTGTGTGTGTGCGTGTGTACGTAGGGTCACATGCATGTGTATGAACCAATATGTATGCATGAGTGAGTCTGTGTCCTTCCCACTTTCCTCCACAAGTAAAGGCGTAAACCCCATGGCGATTGATGCAGGTGTCTGCATATTAAGTGTTGGTTCAACCAGCGGTGTGCAGAGGGGGTTGAGGGAACGCAAAAAACTTTGTTTATTCATTTATCAAGGGTATGTCTGAACCCTTACAGGACACTCCTATGTTTTAATCATTTGTCATGACCAAAATATTCCTGGGATCAGGTATCATCCTCTTAGCTAGTGTAGAGCAAAATGAACCAGTGTAATCCTAATCCTAACCCTGCATGCTTGATTATTCTTCCCTGCACCTGCAAGTGAGTGGACACCACTAGGTTCACTCACCTTCCTCAGTGGGCACATAGATATTGAGGTAGAGACAGTCTTCGCTCTGGTGTGTGAGGTACGTTGCTGCTATATCCAGGTTAGCAGTGAGCCAGGATGGCATCATATCTCCCAGTATGCTCCTCTCATCCAATGACTGTGGGCACACGGGAGCAAACTGCGTAACGTTTCGTATTCCTGGCCACGGTAAGGGTGGTTCAGGGGGCTGGAAACGCCGATCCCCCGTTGGAGGCCTGGCGTATGGCACTCCAAGGTACTGAATGACGGGCCCAAGGAGGTCTGAGGGCAGTGGGGTCAGGATCCCACGGATACGGCCCTGTGCCGTAGAAATAACAGGCACAGTCTGTTGTGCCAATAAGGAGGTTGGATAGAGAGAAAGGGAGAGGCAGAGAGAAACAAGGAGGGATAGAAACCTCAGGGGGCGGGAGAAGAATGAAGGGGGGGATGAAAGAGGGAAAAGTCTGCTTGTCCTCAGCTCAGACATGATGGTGTGTTTTGGGGAGAGCTGGAAGAAGAGGGATAGGAGGGATAAAGGGAGGGACTGTGGGAGGTGGAGGGTTCCGGCTGCTTTGACCCTTCAGAGGTATCCAACACTCACACACAGCTGCTGCTCAGCTTGGCCCATAGCACACACAATGCACAGTCCCAGCTCCTGCAAACAACCTTTTCCCCTTGTGTATGTGTCTGTCTGTGCATGTGCGTCTGTGTGTGTGCGTGTGTGTGTTCCTGTGTGTGAGTCAGTGATTCTGTCCGTCTGAGTGTGCAGTGACTCAGTCAGTGACTCCCTTCAATACACGTCTCTGAGTGTATGTATGTGTGGAACTGTTTACGTGAGTGTGTATGTCTTGGACTGGTGATTTGAGCCCGTGTTCATGTCTGTGTGTATATGTGTGTGCATGTATGTATGTGTGAGTCTCTCTTGTTATGTAAACAGTAGCATCACTGTTCCTCTGTCACTTTCTCCTTCCGGTCACCCCCATAACAAGCCCAAACTGCTGCCTGGAAAAGAGGAAAAGAGACAAAGAACAGGGAAAAGGAGAATTTTTTTTTTAAATAGCCTTCATTAGAATTTTACACACACACAATAGACACACATGACATCAGAACTTGCGCTACCTTCCCTGTGTTCATGTTAAAAATAGATATGGGAGTGATAGATAGGGCAAACGAGATGTTGTCCGCTCAGCTTAACTGGATGTCAGGCTGTCAGGGCTGCTGTGTCACATCCTCACTACACACTGTTTCACAGATCACAGGACCCCGATGGGGGAGGGGGTGTCACGTCACACGCTTAATTAAACCCAGAATACACCATAGGGCTCCTGACCTGCATGTAGCATAAGGTAGGAATCCACACATGCATACTTTGCTCTCCATTCCTCCCTCTAAGATACCTGTAAAAACGCTTTTTTATGTCACACACACTTTCTTGATCACCTTACACGTTTATTCTTTCTCCCACTCCCACACACACACACACACACACAGCTGCTTCCCAGCCGACACTATCTCTCTCAGGGCCTGGGGGCAGAATATTAACACACATACACCCTCAAAGAGAGAGAAACATTAATTTCTGTGTAATCACACACACACACACTCACGCACTGCAAGCAGCAAAGATATTAGAGTGTAGAAAGGATCAGCGCTGTCGCCCCTCTTATGTTAGATTGTATTGGTGTCTGCTGTCCAAGGTGCTAGTTAACATTCCAGTGGTGAACACACACATGCTGATGAATAACGCTCCATTTATCAAGGCAAACCCGCCTGCCACCCTCCCCCTGTGTATTTTCATATAGAAAGAACAGATAAAAGCTGCGCTGCTTTCTTATTAAAATGACCAAGAGAGGGGGTGTTAAGAAGGGAAAAAATAAGTGTGAAAAAATGCTTGCCTGTGAGGCAGAATTCCCTGTCTAAATCTCTATCGGCTCTGAAGCTGACTACGGCAAAATACGCTCACTCACACACACTCTCACACACACACACTCAAATGCAAAGCCTCAACCTGCATGCCCGCTGCAGTAAAAAGAAAAAAAAATCCTCTAATGAAAAAATGCAGGATATACCGTACCAAGGCTGTGTGAGAGGTGTGAAATCCCACGGACCATGTTCCCCTTTTCCTCCACCGCAATATTCGCAGCGTGCTTTCGCTGCTGCAGCTTATCCGACGTGCCCGGGATGGGATATTGGGAGATATTCCTCTGCTGCTGCTGCTGCTGCTACTGCTGGTGATGGTGCTGTTGGTGGCACGTCTCCAGGGTGGGAATAACCCAAAAAAAGAAACAGCCCGCAAGCCCTCAGTCCGAGAAAGGTGGGAATGAAAAATATTTTTTTTTTCTTGAGATAAGAGTAGAAACCTCAGTGTTTCTCCGAGGAATACAGGGCC
>VUQH01008025.1:7986-22781 GCA_015106775.1 Etroplus canarensis
CAAACTGCTAAGTTAACCACAACACTGGATGCTTGATAAGAGATAGCAAGAATTGCTCCTAAAATCCTAGCCTCAAGGGAGTCAAAGAAAATGAGATTCTCATTTTACAGCTCCAATATACTATAACCCCAGCATCTGTTAATTAGGAACCCACAGACATTCCTTCTTTTGATAGAGTTAATTAAGAATGAGCAAAATGTGCACTACTATGGAAAGGTAGATAAACAAAAGAGTCAGAGAAGGGGAAAGTCGAGGAAAAATAAAAATAAAATTATTGTTCCAGTTACTGTAATGCCTACACGGAAAGACAATTAGAGACTGAAGGTCTGACAATTCTCTGAAAGAAAGAGATGAGGTGTCGAAAACAAATCATATATGTTGTCATATTACAGAAGTGAGACAAAAACTGTTTTCTTTCAGTGTACAACATCTTACCAATGTGCCCATAAACTGTGAAAAATAAATGGTTCAGCAGGAATTGAAAAAGTATCCCAATGAATGATCCTAATGAGTGAATAAAAAATTTCTAATGAATGTGTTCAACTAATAGGCTTACACCCTACGTATCTCTGTGTATGAAAGTTTTGCACTGAAACACATGCTGACATTACATTAAAATCTAAAATTATGCATTGTCTACATGATGAGATTTAAAGAAGCACATTGGCATACCTCAGCTATGGAAATGTTCCTTTCAACTCAATCTTATTTACATAGTGCCAATTCACAACAAAATCCACCTCAAGGTGCTTTACGCTGTAAGGTAAAGACCCTACATTATTAGAATGAAAACCCCAACAATCAGACAATCCCCTAAGAGTAAACACTTGGTGCTGGTGGAAAGGAAGAACTCCCTTTTAACAGGAAGAGACCCCAGTAGAACCAAGCCCAGGGAGGGGGCAGCCATCTGTCTTGACCTGTTGGGGGTGAGGGGAAAGAGAAGAGAGAAAGGAGAGCAAAGAGAGACACAGATGATGGGAGAGAGAAGACAATATTTAATCACATGCAGCTGTAGCAAATAAATGCATGAGTGAAAAGAGGTGGGTGGAGAAGAAATGCCCAGCACATCATAAGAAGCCTCCCAGCAGCCTAAACCTATTGCAGCATTACTAAGCCCTAACCATAAGCTTTATCAAAAAGGAAAGTTTTAAGCCTAGTCTTAAATGTAGAGAGGGTGTGTGCCTCCCAAATACAAACTGGGAGCTGGTTCCACAGGAGATGGACCTGATAACTGAAGGCTCTGCTTCCCATTCTAATTTTAAAAACTTTAGGAACGACAAGTAGGTCTGGACTCTGAGAGCAAAGTGCTCTGTTGGGAATATGTGATACAATGAGGTCTTTAAGATAGGATGGGGCCTGATTGTTTAAGACTTAAGTGAATAGAAGGATTTTAAATTCAATTCTGAATTTAACAGAGAGCCATTGAATGGGAGCCAATATAGGGGAAATATGATCTCTCCTTCTAGTCTCTGTCAGTACTCTTGCTGCAGTATTTTGGATCAACTGAAGGCTTTTTAGGGAGCTTTTAGAACAGCCACATAGTAATGAATTACAATAATTAAGGTCTTGAAATTATAAATGAACTAGTTTTTCAGCATCATTTTGAGACAGGATGGTTCTAATCTGGCAATATTGCTGAGGTTAAAAAAGGTAGTCCTACATATTTGTTTAATGTGAGCATTAAAGTACATATTCTGGTCAAAATGACTCCAAGAGTCCGCAGCGTCACTGGAGGCCAACATAATTCTTTCCAGAGTAAGCATCTGGTTATAAAGAGTGTTTCTGAGGTTTTTAGGGCCAAATACAATAACCTCAGTTTGTCTGAATTTAAAAGTAGAAAACTACAGGCCATCCAGGTCTTTATGTCATTAAGACATGCGTGTAGTTTAACTAATAGATTTGTGTCATCTGGCTTTATAAATAAATACAGCTGGGTATCATCCACAAAGCAATGAAAATGTAAGCAGTGTTTTCTAATAATATTGCCTAAGGGAAGCATGTATAACGTAAAGAGCATTGGTCCCAGTACAGAACCCTGTGGGATTCCATGAAAAACTTTGTGTGTGATGACGACTCCTCATTTACATACACAAATTGGAATCTGTCAGATAAATAAGATTCAAACCAGCATGATGCATTCCCTTTAAATCTAACAGAGTATTGTAGCCTCTGCAGTAAAATGCTGTGGTTGACTGTTTCAAATGCAGCACTGATGTCTAGAAGAACAAGCAAGAGACGAGTCCATTGTCAGAAATTTCTGTGCTGTGATGAATTCCGAATCCTGACTGGGAATCTTTGAAGAAAAACCATCCCTCCATTCAAATGATCACATAGCTATTCTGCATTAACTCTATCAAGAACCTCTGAAATGAAAGGGAGGTTGGAAATGTCTTTAATTAGCTAAGACAGCTGGAATAAGCGAATGTTTTTTATGCTGCGGTTTAATTACAGACATTTTAAAAGCCTGTGGTTTATAAACTGTAATAAGGGAAAATTGATGATATTTATGACTAAATTATTAATCAATGGCAAGACCTCTTTGAACAGCCTTGTAGGGAAGGGGTCATGTTGATGGTTTGGAGGAAGTCATTACTGAGGATAGCTCAGAGAGGTCATTAGGAGAGAAGGAGTCCAAACAAATATCAACAGTTACTGAAGTTGCCATACTTAATGGTATATCTGTGGGTAAGGTATGATCTTTTTTCCTCTAATGGATAAAATAAAAATATGTGCACCATTTACCGGTTTATATGATTATTTTTCTTTCTAGGCTTCAGATTTGTGGCTTAATTGAAACAATACTGCACCTCTAAAGTCTGTTGCGGTTTACAAGAGTCTTTGTTTAAAAAAGAGGGCAAACAAAGGTGGCCGGGAAAACAAACAGAATTTTTTCTGCCACCTACACATGCCTTTTAATTAAATAGGACTGAATCATGTGACTGTTTTATTTTGTTTGTGGAAAAGAAATGACATATATGCATTGTATTTTACACAGTGGCCATTATTGTGATAACATGGTAATGAAAAGGGATGTCCTAAGGTTCTTAAATTGTTTTTTGTTTTACATTTATTTACACACACACACACACACACACACACACACACACACTATGCTTCTTTCAATTTGTTTGTTTTATAGATGGTATTGCACATTAATCGACAATGACTTTGTTAGCTAAAGTATCTGATTTACACCTGCAGTTTGCAGGAAAATGTCCTTTCCTCCAGTGCCAGCAACTTCAGGCTTTGTGCTTTTAGCAGTTTGTCATCCTTCCTAATCCTAAACAGCCCTTCCAAGAGTTACAGCACCTGTATGTACATCAGCCAAGCCACATGAATTTTCCTCTCGGGGATGGTATGATACCAGCAAGGTCTGACTGCTTAGACAACGCAGTAATACAAGGGGAGTGGTTGTCGCTGAACACAAGCCAAAGCAGCTAGACGGGGGAGGGGAACACATGCAGGGAAAGGGAAGCGACAACTGTGGTTGGATCTGGCTTTGATGAGAAGGCTTGAGAAGAGGGGAGGCTCAGTCTTCGATGGAAGCAGGTGTGTGAGGAGGTGATAAGAACGTTGTGACAGGCACTACACACAAACACACAGGCACACACACAAACAGGCAAACAAATAAAAATACTCCCGCAAACACCACTTGCTGAAACTGTTCCTTCAACTTCAACACTAATTTAAATGGCATCCCTTCAAATAACTGAGCCTGCACTTGTGCAGTCTCCAACTCTTTCTGGTCCCTCGTAAGAAGACAGGCAGAGAATTGTGGCATGAGAAGAAAAAAATTAAGAGGGAAATGAAAATGATGAGAAAGGGGAAATAGGAGAGAGGTTGATTCAAGCAGCTAATACTGTGGTAAACAAGACTGTTTTCTCGGAGAGAGGATTTGTGACTGCCTTCTCTAAGTGTTTCAGCTTGCACACATATAACGCACACATATACATTCATTTCTAAGCATCTCGAGGGGGCACTTTGTGGCAACTTGTGTTACAGAACAGTGAAAAGTAATTTATGGATAGGATATTTGTTTGGCTGGCTTATTTCAGAAACCATTAAGATTAAGTGTTGCTAAATGTGCTGCTACGGAGTTCAGATTTTGCAGATGCATTCTCGTCATTAGCTCACAGTTTATTCACCGTGCTTAACAGCTTCTAATAGCCTAAGTAAAGCCACACCAGAGTGTTTTAATGGCTGGAAAACAGTAAGCATGATTTAGTGATTGAAAATGACTATCAAAGTGTTAATGTATAATCCATAGTGTGGGAATGTAAATCTGAACCATGCACACTTTAGCATATTATGCACCTGCCCATGCTTGTTAATCAAAGGCAGGGAGTGAACGAGATAGAAAGCAGGCAATTAGACACTCTGTCATCAAATATTTGGTTTGTTTGGCAGGAAGACTGCATTAAGGAGTGAAGGAGACATCACCAAGCATCCTCACCCTACTTTAAATCCACCGTTATTTGAAATAGACTTTGCACTAGTAATTAGCTCCAATCAGAGATTAATTGAGCTAACACAGAAGGAGAGGGATGGTTTTGGAATTGTTCGACTTCAGCATTTATCCTAAGTCTAATTAAAACATAATTTAAATGATTGCCTGACTGTTCACTATAACTTCATCATGTGATGTGTGCATTTGCACTATACAAAACAGTACCATCATGATGTGAACATCTGCAGTTCCATAGAACTGAGGAAATCCAAACTGCTGATTAGGACTATCATGTGTGTGATACTAAAGAATTCTTAAAAAAAAAAAAACAACAACAACAGCAAAAAACAGAAGGTTTATGTTGAGTTGACATAATTTTGCCAACTGCTGTTTTTCAAGGACATGGAATTATTGACAAGCTTATGTGTGCAGTCTGAATTATATTTACTGTACTCAAGAGAAAATATAAAAAGAAAGTAATAACATACCCCCAATTAGTGATCACACGATGATGAAAATCCTCAGCTAGTATTTAAAAACAGGGATATAATTCTGGGGCAAAAATACATTTTAGTAGTCAAAGTAAAAAACTAACACTGCCTCGTAGGTTACCACAGGAAATGCATACATGACCAATGGAAAAGAGCTGGTCAGAGTCTACAAGAATGTTATTCTGGATGAAATCAGACTGCTTTAAAAATATTTTCAAATGTGAGAAATGTTTACAAGACTGACCTAAACCATTGTTATTCATCATGAATCAGATCACATTAAATGGCATGCATTATCTTAATAATCATGACATACATTAACTTGTTAATGAACACAATCTCCAAAAGTTTTAGTTGACAAGAATTATTTTGGTTACTTACAACAGCTCTATATTCTACTGAACCTGCATAAGGCTGTAAATGAGTCAATTTTTAGAAAAGGAAAAGAAAAGTAAAAACTTTCTCTTTTTGTTGCAGTGTGGCAGAGGGAACTCATCTAAGCATAATGATGTAATAAAAAATCTAATATTGTAAATACTTAATTAAAACATGGAATCATTCAATAAAATATGCAAAACACCAGAAAAAAATTCATATTTGATGGTGAAAAAAATTACGACTGAGTGCACAAGGAATGACTTGTGATGTAGCTGAGTCAGAGAAACTGGTTATGCGAGATAAGCTGAGAAAAGGAATAGCCTCTTTAATATAGACTGGCAAAAAGTTGAAACCTAAACTGCAATTTTTTGTGTTTATTTGTACCACTAAAGATTTATGTTATTCATTTTATTTGATTTATTTTTCTGCGTGTGCTCTGTGCTGCATTTGTTGCTGCTTCAAAAGAATATTTCTGCTTATTCGTGTCCTGACTCATATTGGCATCATCTTCAGTTTAGACAGAAGTAATCAAATGGAGGGATTGGCAAGTTGTCTGTGAGCAGCATTAAGCAGAAAACAAAGGAACTGAAATTTGCAGCTTTAATCCGATTGATCCTTTATACAGGCTGCTATTACAACCAATAGTTATGATGCATCTGCCACTGCACCTACCAAGATTTACACTAATTTTAAGAAGGCTCACGTGTCCTTTTAGACAGAAATCATTAATGTATTCACTATATCCACTTCGGTAGCACAAAATTAATAATTTAAATCAGACAGTTGGAGTTTTAATAGTCCTGATACAAAAGAATGTAAAAAATAGGTTTTGTCTATATCATAATAATTACTACCATAAATAACAAAACTATAGATAGTGTCCCCCATTTTCAAAGTCTCAAAAGTAAATAGATAAATTAATGCCCTTTCTCTCTCTCTCTCTCTCTCTCTCTCTGGCCACTTTATTAGGTACTTTTCAAACTGCTCATTAATGCCTAGTCAGTGCTAATCATATGACAGCAGCACAAGGAATCTAGGCATAGAAACTGCTAAAGTCCAAACCGAGCATCAGAAAGGGGGAGAAAGGTGATTTAAGTGACTTTGAACGTGGCATGGTTGTTGATGTCAGATGGGACCTAAGTATTTCAGAAAGTACTGATCTGCTGGGATTTTCCTGCACATCTCTAGATTTTACAGAGAATGGTACAAAAAAGAGAAAATATCCAGTGAGTGGCAGCTCTCTGGGCAAAAATGCCTTGTCAGAGATGAGGTCAGAGGAGAATGGCCAGACTGCTTTAAACTCAAATACTCACTCATTACAACCAAGATATGCAGAAGAGGATCTCTGAATGCACAATGTGTCTAATCTTGAAGCAGATGGGCTATAGCAGCAGAACACCACACTGGGTGCCACTCCTGTCAACTAAGAACAAAAAAACCGAGGCTACAGTTTGCACAAGATCACCAAAATTGGACAATAGAAGGTTTGAAAAACACTTCTTGCTCAGCTGAGTCCAGATTTCTGCTAATGATTAGATGGTAGAGTCAGAATTTGGTGTAAACAACATGAAAGCACCTTGCCTTATATTAACAGTTCAGAGAACCGGTGATAGTGGTGGAATGGTGTGGGAGATATTTTCCTGGCACGCTTTGGGCCCTTTGGTACAACTGAGCATCGTTAAAACACTATAGCCTTCCTGAATGAATACAATTTTATAAATTTAACTCCACTGTATTCATGCTTAACAAATCACATCGTTTGTCCCCAGTATTAAAATAACAGACTTTACCTTAACACAAACAAAGATGAGCACAACAACATCGGCAAAGTCTACACTAAACAAAGTTTAATTTCATATTTTTCACCTGGCTGTCTGCATTCCACCTGAGGTGGCTTTGTGCCCCACCTGTGGGGCTGCCACACAATTTGAGAACAACTGCTTTACAATTTACTTACACTAGGCTATCTGCACAGTGCCTGAATGCAATCCAGTTCGTTTGACTAGTGTGATTGCTGCATGTTAAGTAAAGGAGCCCTGGTCCACTAGAAAACATGGGCATAGTTCAATTGGACTTGGGCACAGTATGCAGAGAGTGATTGCTTACCGTACCCCAGCATGGATCGCCAATGCTTCCTCAAAGACACGTGCCTCCATTAAAAAAACAAACAAAAAAAAAGTTTGTTATGTAATTAAATACCTGAGAGGAGAATGTGTCACTGTTTCTCCAATTAAGCCACAAGATACATAAAATTATGAAGCTTATGCCTACCAAGAGCACATGTGCATAAAAAGAGGGAGAGTGGCATAGGAGAACAATTAAGAAGATGATGAGACCAACCTGAGCGTGCGGAGCGTGTGTGTGGACAATTGTGCTTGTGCACTGTATAAGGCATCTGAGACTAATGTGAGTATCCGCTTACACTAAGGCTATAGTTCAGAGGCTGGAATAAATGCATTTTATTCAGTCTGACACCTCAATATTAAAATAATATGATATCAAGCAAAGAGGTAGCCACTGACTGCGATATTTACATTACCACCATACTGTCCAATATCTTTCAGACCAAGTAAAATCTACAATAAAATATTGGCACAATATGGAATTTTGTTCTTAACATTATAAAATATGTTATTTCAACTGAGTGTAATCATACAAGACCAACAATGATTTTGCAAATCATTCAAGTGAATTTTCTGTTCTTCAGGTTTAAAGAACTGCAGTGTTTACATATTTTTGTCTTTATCAAATTATATCGTTTGTTGCTCGAATTCAGGAGCATATGCTCTCCACTATATTAGTCCATATGATGTAGATACTGTAGCGTACTGTCAAGAAATTTTGGGTGTTTCATTTTTGCTTGCTGTGATGAGTCCTTTATGCTCCAATCATTAGACTGTAATCTGCTTAAGTGCAACCAAAAGCCTGAAACTCTATCTCCAACTTCTATTTGATATTTTCACTCTCTTTAAGAGCATGTTGTTCAGCAGAATTGAATAAAGTTAGGTAAGTAAGCTGGATTGAAGGGATGTTTGAACAGTTTGTCACAACAGCTTGCAAAAACATTTGGCTGTACCATCTGAATTTATTCCATTAGATATTCCAGGAGAATTGTTCCAGCAGTAATATTAAGTGAAAAAAACGACTGTCACCATTTCATCATTGGTGTTTTTGTGATATCCAGATCACAGCAATACCCCAGGGCAATGCTAAAAGAACACCACTGACCTTAAATAGCTTTATCTGTTGGCTGTGTAAGTGTATGTCATCTAAAAGGCACCGGATGAAGGTAGGCAATGCAAACCAACAACCTGACTGCTTCATGGGCTTCATGACCCCTTTTGATAACTGCCTCATCACCCAGTATGATAGGAAATGATGAGGTGTATGTTTGTCTCTACTCTATATGCATTTCTGCACATTCTGACAGAAAGCTGTCAGCTGTGAAGCCGGAGTGATTTTCCACTGGCATCCATGGAGAAAATCCTGGTTGAATTCAGAGCTGGCTTTTCTGATGTGTAAGAGTGCTGGAGACAGTCCTTGCAGGTTTAAGCAGATTAATTAGGGTGTAGTGTAGACTGTGAAGAAATCTCTCTTCCATAGATGCTATATCCACTGACAAAGCTTTGCATAGCAGCAAGTCCCTAAAATGTGCACACAAGCACCAGCATATCTTTCTAACTTTATAGCACACACATATGTGCTGCACATACACACAGAAGAGACACTGTAGGAGGGCCAAAAGTCTGCCATGGCCCAGACTCATCCAATAATGACATCCTCCCTCCCCTCTCTCTTTACTGAATACGTTTATCCTCCCTGCTTCCCTCTTACTCTGTTTTTGCTTAGAACACATTTCCCCTTGTTAGCACACTTGCAAGGAAATGCTATTCTATTAGTGATAATTTTCACTTCCCGTCTCTTCCTTGGAATACGCTGTTCAACTAAGCATGGGTACCCATGAAGTGGAGAAAAAAAGAGTGAATCAAGGATTAGCAACCATGAAAGTGGTGGAGTTTAAAATTCTTAATTGATCCACAACACAAACAATGATGGAAGCCTATTCTTTGTGTATAACACTTGGTGTTGCTCATGAGATATGGAAAATGAAAAGGAGCTCAATCAAACTCAAGCTAAAACTTAGTATCTCTGCTATAAGTGTGACCACCCATTATCTACAATCTAATCTGAAGACACTGATTGATACTGAAGAAAAGACAAGGGAAAAAATAGAAGCACCCCCACCCCTCCCTGATTTCTCATCACCATCATCATTTTCATCATTACATGAAATATGACCGAGAGCAGAATCCCACAATGCCGTGCAAATGTCTACGTGAGTTAGCATCAAGAAGACACAAGAGATATGCATGCATCATCTGGCCAGGAGAACATCACTTGTGGGGAGACAGCCAGAGGCCCTAAAGAGGAGAAGCACAGAGGAGAGGGGGTGGAGGGTGTTGGTGGTGGTAGTGGTGGTAGTAGTCGGGGGATGGGGGTGAAGAGGGGAGAATGGTTGAGGGAAAGGAAGAGAGGGTGTACAACATAAGGGAATTGAGAGAAAACTAAGTAGAGTATGAGGCACAATATTAGGGAAGAAAAAGGGATTGAATGAGTGGAACATTTACTATGGCACAGGCAGAGAAATAATACAAAGAGGCAATCAGAGAAAATGGAGGCATAATATCCCAGCACTGCATAATCTCTACAGATTCAAGCATGATGCATAATCTCCACAGGTTCAACAATAGCCCGTGTGCCCTAATTCTCAGCCAATTACAAAGTGTGGTGTTTGGTTTTGCGTGTGTACGTGGGTATGGATTTGACTAGGAAGGCCTTGAATGTTTGAGTGAATTTAGGATTTGTGGAGAGAGGGGGAGGGAGGTCTGACTTCTCAAGAGTGCTGACAGCTGGGGTCCCCATCCATGCAGCATCTATGCCCTTTGCCTTCTATATACTCTAATGCCCTTCACTGACCAGATTAAAGCCCAAATGACAAATGCACAAAGGCTGGAAACATCTGTTCTGGAACACACTGTCCATCCCTCCCCATGTTGAGCTCTGTTGGTCACTCCTCAGTTCCAGTCCCCATGCGGACAACATCTGCAGTGATGGACTAGTGCACATTAACTACTGGAGCATGAGAGACCAAGCAAACTCACTAACCATGGAAACATCATCCTTTACCCAGGAGTACTTAATAAAACAAATTTCTGCAGTGTTTCTGCTCTGAAGAATGCTAATTTTCTCTTAAGCAGTGGTATTCCTTGAGGTGTTTTGGTCTTTCTCTCATATAGCTTAGCTGAACATGGCCTAAGTATAATTAACGTGCCATCTCTTTCCCAGTAGTTTGCTGAGGTATAAAAGGGTTACTAAAAAGAAAAAGGTAACACAATGAAATAACAGTGTTGTGCTTTCCTTGAAAATGCTGTTATTGTGCAATCTTACTTAACCTTCCTCTTCTGAGTACAGCCCATCTTAATAGTATACAAAGCAGCCAGGCTTTTCTTCTGTGAGAAAAAAGTGAAGAAAAACACTGGTTTTCTGGGAAGTCTATAGCAATAAAAGCTCCCACTTCTACAAAAATGAAATTACACAGCATGACATATCTCATTTTGAACTAGTTTAAAGTGTCTTTAAGTATGAAATTAAAACCCTGTAGATCTTGACATGTTTCCTATCGCTTTTTATTCAGATAAGGGATTTTACAGCTGCCGTAAAGGAATTAAGTGTCTTCACAAATCATAGCAGTTGTGCAGACAAATCCATTAAGTAAAAGGCACTTGATTCATCCAACATCCTAAAATTCAGGTTTGCACATTCTACATAAGCAGAATAAACAAGAAGCTAAAGGCTCGCATGCTACCAGCTCTTTGCAATAAAGATCAATGTACAGTATGATGTTCTGGATGTTGGAGATGAGAAAGTAATAAAGAGAGTGGAATGATAAGTCAGTTTTCATGGCTGAAAGGAGTATGAAACCAGAAAAAAGAGTTCTGTAAGTGAATGATGATCTAAAAGATTATCTGGTTTAAAGGAGAGTAAAACTTGTAAATTGAGGTTATTATAGGTCAAGCACACACCACGAGATGTTTAGTAGCTATCTGATTATAAGAAGCTCCACTTAGACCCTTGACACACTTGTCCTGAATCTACCATCTAACCACAGCTACACTATCACTTGCTTTAACAAACAGACACATGTCAGATAGGATGGGATATTATTTGTTGCTTTGTTGCAATTACATCCTGTACAATAGTTGAGAATGAATTAACACACACAAGGATGCAGCACTTCATGGATTTGCTGATATAAAAGGCAGGCAGAACACAAAGAGAACTTACCCTGTGTTTTAGAAAGCATTTATTTATGAAATAAACGAAGCCATGTAAAAAGCATGAGACATCCAATGCTTAAGTGTTTGAGTTTGGGGGTTAGATAAAAGAAAAATACTACACTCAATGGATTTCATGAATTAATGAAGCTTCCGGATATTCCCATTCCTTTTTACTCATTCAGGTGCATACTGTGGAAGTCTAATGTCACTTTACTGCTGGCCTGGTCCTTGCACTCTCCACATTTTGTGAATCAGAGGATAGGCTGGATGGAGCTGTTGATGATTTTGCCGTAGACTGACGCGATGGAAGTGAATGAATGGGCAAACAAAAGTCTTGGATGTGACACTTAGCAGTTATAACAGGGCTTTGGCCTAGATCGGGTAGAATGTTGGGAAGGCAACATGAATAATAAACCAACTACAGAGCCCCTCTGGCTGGTTGGTGATGTTCCTCACTCTCATCCTCCCAGCCAGACTGAAGAAGGCAGAGGATAGGCAGACTTAAATTAGCAGTATTACACAGTGAAACAGCAGATATTTTAACAAATTTATTAGCTTCCAGTAATGCTTAAAATACAAAATAGATAATACATTTTAATACAATGCAATGTGAATTTGCCATAGTCCATGGGTGATTTTTAATTTTTTCAATTAGCAAATCTGCCTAAATATGCCCTCTAACCCACATCAAGACCATGCTGATATTGTATATCAATCACTGCACAGCAACAATTATGAACCATTATCATTTTGCTGAGAGACACACGCCTTGGCTCAGTCACACTCAAATGCACACACAATCACACATGAGTAAAGGCACCCAAGCCCACATGCAAACATACAAATACAGTGTGAACACATTAGCATGCTAGGGGTCACTTTAAATTACTAATTTAGATTTAATTTTTAATTTAACTCTTGATTTAATTTCTATGTGTCCTCTCGTCTGCATCCTAACAATGCTACATGGCTTCATACATTTGTTATAAAACATAACTGGATGTAGCTTTCTGAAAACAGAAGGCTATACCCAGCTGTAGCTTCAACAGATGACAGCAGCAATAACTTACAGCTATATCTGTAATAGTGTGAAGGCCCCATTCAAGGTCTGCTAATGGAGTAGCTTAAGCCAGCGCCAACTCATCTAAAAGGAGATGTATAGCCATATTTCAAATTCAAATGTTGGAACACGACTGCATTAAATTATAGCCAGTAATGTACTGTGTTTGGCATCACAATATAATACCTTGAAAAGTAGACAGTGGTGTGTAATGAATCATTTTGTGATCTGTCATATTACAAATGGATTTTGTAACATGGCTTTTGCCAAGCTCAACCCAAACATGTGCACAAAAAACTTAATTGGCTCAAAAAAAAAAAGTCAGCCTTCACAATCTCTCTTGAACTCCTGCAACTAAAGCATCGAGGCTACTTTGATAGTAAACATTTTCCTCCCAATGAATGAGAAATCTGAGGCTGGCAGCTGTAACCTTCTACACAAGATTTTCAATATGTGGCAGGACACCTCAGGTAGATAGGAATATTTGGTTTATTCATAACAGCTAGCCCTACTCACAGGTTGTGACAGGAGCATGTGAGTAGCTTGACCCAATATGACCTTTGCTTGTGTAGCGAGGGATTCACTAAAAACAGTCACTGAAACTAAAGGATGACACTGACTGCTGCTGCCATTAGAATTAATGTACTTTGACTATTATAAACCCAGAAACTGTTAACTTAAACAAACAAAAAAAAAATCAAACAAATAATCAATCTATTAGTTATTTTCAAAGTTAGAGCTACTTCTAATGTTAGTTGTAACTTTATAATGTAAGATGGAATTTATAATATTATTATAATTTTGTATGGTTTTTCCAAGCACAGTTATTTTAGTTTTAGTCATGCCCTTCTTCTCAGGAATTTGAACAATAGCCCTAAAACCAATGATGCATTCAAGAAATCTATATTGCAGGAAGATACTATTGTATGAAGGTTTTTTTTTTTGCATTGTCTGCAACTACTGCACTATGTTGCACACGTTGCACTTTATTTATTTATTTTTTTAACTTAAATTTTAAACTGTGAAAAAAAACCCTCCTGTCATATGTCTATATGTTTATATTATGGCTATGCTGTATGGTTTCACCAGGCCCTGGAGAAACATTATCTCATTTCACTATGTTC
This sequence comes from Etroplus canarensis, assembly GCA_015106775.1. Classification (NCBI taxonomy): domain Eukaryota; kingdom Metazoa; phylum Chordata; class Actinopteri; order Cichliformes; family Cichlidae; genus Etroplus; species Etroplus canarensis. Next base: position 21,825 of record VUQH01008025.1, read on the forward strand.
TGCGTCAGCTAAATGTGGTTTGAAATGACAATAAACTCTATCTTGAATCTTGAACCTTGAGGTGAAGATCAACTGACCATGAAATTTAACCAAATTACACATTATAACTGTAATCATCTGTTTAGTATAGGCACAAGTACGTTATTGACTTACGTACTTGAAAAATACTTGTAAAAAATATCTTTGGTCATAATTTTCCTAAAACAAATTAAAACTTCCTCTTGATTGGGAACCAGATGCACTAGTGAGTTGGTCTGTTATTTTAATTAAAATTACATATACAGACTGATGAAGACAAATTATTCCAGAGAAATACTGAAGTTAGCATCAAGTAAAGTACAAAAGTAGAAATAATGACTGGAAGCACAAATACAGTACCCATTCTGAATAATTCAACTATATAAAACATATTTTGAATGTTACACAAGGCTAAAATATTTAAAGCAAGGTTAAAAAAAAGACTAAATAAAGTTATGAAAATAAATACATTTTGTTGCACTTTCATTACAATTGCATTCAAGGAAAATGTAGGTTTTTGAATTATGTCTTGATTCTCCACATGCGTGCAACTGCTTCCTTTCAAAACTTGGAAAGCCAAAACAAGCTTTAACACAATAAATCAAGCTAGTATGTTTCTTCACGCCAGGCATATGTTTCTTCCAACCAACTGTAAGAAAGTGCACCAGAGCTCTTAAAGGTGTTTGCATGGTCCAATTAACACCAGATGCTAGCCCTTAGCTAACTTACCGAACCTCATAATGCACAGACCTCCAAGGAGCGAACATGGTCCAGTTAGCACCAGATGCTAGCCCCCTATCTCACTGTCTTCAGCCAAAAAAAAAGAAAATCCATAAATTAGTTATGCTTCTTTGCCCTGGACACCTCCATATTTGCAGCTTTTAAATACTTGTAAAATAAGATTACCTTAAAGAGAGAAAAATAAATATACAGTTACAC
>VUQH01008032.1:10570-33892 GCA_015106775.1 Etroplus canarensis
TATGTATATGAGACTCTGTGTGTGTGTGTGTGTGTGTGTGTGTGTGTGTGTGTGTGTGTGTGTGTATGTGTATACTACATCTGAACTTTTCAGCAGATCTTGTGTATTGTCCCTGTATATCGCTCAGCTACTACAAACAGTGCCGACGCTGTCTCTTCTCTCTGTGCTCCTCCTGTCCTTCATCCCTCTCTCACACACTTATGTGCCCACTCACTGCCACTCACACTGATAGACACAGGAAAACACACAGATGAAGTGAAATGAAATGAAAAATGAGAGGATGAGAGGTAGAGAATAATAGCTGACCCCTCAGTTTGCACACATGCTCACACTAAGTTTGTCTAGAAAATAGCATTGTACCAGCTTTTATTTCTAATTCACGTTATCTTCGCATATCAGCCCTCGACTCACTGCTTGTTCTTCTCAACGTAGCAATAACACATCTTTGCTGTTCCCCAGAAACTCTCTTGCTCACTCATACAGTATATACACAAAGACTGAGCACTTTCACACTCCCTAAGGCCTCCTTCAAGCAAAGTACACAGCTCATTGATGTATCTCTGCTTCCTGACCTTCCTCTCCCTCGCACTTACAATATTTTTTTCCCGGTTTTCTACTCCATGCCTGTAGGTAAAAGCATGTATAGCTATAAACTGACCTTTAGCACTGCGAATATACACAAAAAAACTGACGATAGTAACAAATGGAGACAGAGGAGAGATGTACAGAATTGCATTTTCCTGCTCTTTCTCTCAAATTTGCTTTACCCATTTTAACCACTCATTATCTCCTTGTTGTGGGGTGGAGTTTATGTCTACTGCAGGCGTATTTTTACGCCTACATGCCCTTTGTTTGAAGAGGATTGTGCTGATCTTGTCCCCACAATTTACTGTGGGCTGCAGTTTTACTTTCACTTTGATCAGTGTCAGCATGTATCATTACGGAACAGTGAACAATGTACCCTGAGGTTGGAAGACTATTAAGAATCTGACAAAATAATTACATTGTAATTTCCCACAAAACCGATGCTCGCGTTTTGTCGAGGAGCTTAGTCACTCGAGTAAACCTACATTTAGACTGCTAACTTTATCCACTGCTTTTCCTTAATATTTATGGGTACTCAAAGTTGGATGAGATGGAGGCAGAAGATCAGCTGTGGCGACCCCTAACAGGAGCAGCCGAAAGAAGAAGAAGAAAGAAGATTCAAAGTTGGACCTATGATAGAAACACCAAAAAAGTTATTTGAAAGGTGTCAGCCAAGCAGACAACCTGGTTAAAAAAACAGCATTTCTCATACACTTACTTTATTTGGTGGGTCACTCAGGCATATTATTAATGTCCAATTATGTCTGGTGACATATTTAATTTTTCCACTAACCATACTCATGGCCAATCCTCTTGCTCTTATTTTGAAGGTGTAGTTGCTGCTAACCAGCTGCTTTGGCCTTTCCCACCTCTTGTTTCCCTAGTGGCAAACTGATTAGTTGGTGTTGGGGTTCTCCATAATGTCTCTTGTCCCCAGTGGATGTTCTCCAACTCTAACCAGCGAGAATTGCAGCTGGTGATAATCGTCCTTATTCTGTTGTGGAGAATCATTGCAAGCTGCAACTGCTATAGGTTCACTCTAACCAGAACCACCAGCAGGACAAGAAGCTTGTTAATGTGCCACTGCTTGGAGCTCACCAGGGCTGCAGAGAAGAACTGTTGACACGTGTAGTCCAAGGAAGTAGAATTTTGGCTGTGGAGCAGGAGACAGCGCAGTCATCCACAAGTCGCAGGGTTGATGGTTTGGTCCTCGGTTCCTCCACCCTGCATGTCAAAGTGTCCTTGGGCAAGACGCTAAACCCCAGTTGCCCCTATGCATAGATTGGAGTGTGTGCATGATAGTTAGAAAGCGCTTAAAGGCACAGGATAAAGGACGGTATGAACTCTGAGCACACTGAGTGCTCAGTTATAGCAGACAAGTGCTCTAACTGAAAGTACCAGTCCATTTACTTTTAAAGCCACAATGCAATGCCACTGACATTATCTTCAAAGTACTTTCTGCCAAACAGTATCTGCTTACATAATCTATTGATGTAGAAGTTAGATATGCCATGCATTTAGTTGGGGATTTATACTTGTAGTTCAATATGTTTATCATCTCAAGAAAACTTTTGAAGTTTTTCCCCCAATTACTCAAATAAACTCTTCTGGCAGTTGCACAGCTGTTGTCCTTTTCCCAAAATCTTAGGTTCATTTAACTGCTTCTCTAGAGAACATGCCCCCCCAAAAGCAGTTAAATGAACCTAAGCAAAACCTCATCATCCATCTTTCTAGGTTTCTTCCCAAAACAGCTGAATCTCACCAGGATCACCCAGTGAGGGCAGATCATGGTGAGAAACAGAGTGAGACTTAGAGAGATAACAGAAAACAGAAATGAGGAGAAGAAGAGATATCTCAGAGGAGGTGAAGAACAGAAAGATTGGCAGGAGCGAGTCAATAACTTTAAGACGGCGGAGAAGATCAAATGCCTCAGCAGTGTCTGAAAAGCATGAAATATTTAATTTCCTGGTCAAACACGCATGGAGACATTTAGTGGCCGAGGGTGAGGCCTCTATTATTATTTTATCAGCCTCAATAACCAAACCAAACACACATCATCACTTCAAGGGACACATCTACACATACCCAAATTAATACACACTGCACCCTCTCTCTCTCTCTCACACAGACCCCCAACACACACACACACACACACACACACGGCTCTGAATCACTTATCCCTCTTTTCTAGTGCTAACTAATAATTTGGCTCTGTCATTTCCATGGTAACACAGAACTGGATTGCCTGTGCAGGCATTTCAACATATCTAAATATACTCGCTCACACACACGCACACATACGTAGTTTCTCAGATAAAGACATACACAGGACTATGAACAAATGTGGACTGTTTTATCTGAAAGTCTTTATTATCAGTGTGTGTGTGTATTGCTCACACTGTGGTGAAATAAAACTGATTATACAGTCACACTTGCATCTGGTTTAGGGACAAAAGTCAAATCCTCATAGCGTAAATCATTTTAAAGGTTAGTTGAGCATGTAATAGTAAGGTTGATTCTCCAGTCAATGTAATGTCCTCTAAAGTGATGGAGACTGGGCTGTGTAAGCATGTGTCTTTGGGAGCAGGAGGTAACAGTGGTGTCTTATTAGGAAAGGTCATTTTCTTTTTGTCAGGTTTCCCCAGCTAAAAGTCAAATTTGAAAGGGTCAGTGTGTCATGTAAAACATGTCTTGCTGTTGAATCCGACAGCTCTCAGTGGACATACACACCCACTTTTGGTGACTACAGTCATGTTTTTTTGAAGTTTTTCATGAACAGCCGAAATTACTGACAATTTTGTTGTTTTAGTGTAACGTTAATCTCTAAAATCTTAGATGTGTTCCACTGCTTTTACATACTAGCCAACAATTCAGAACAGCTGTATGCAACGGTGACAGCGTGATGTAGCTCTATTATTCTGATCAAATAAAACAGAAGCACCCAGAGAGAAACTGACACGTGACAACATGACATTCAGCAATAACAATATATCACCATCTCCTCCTTTGTCCTCCCTTTTTCTTCTTCTGTTCTCCATAACCCTGACCTTTTTCTCTGTATCTGTTTTTGACTTTCATTTTGATGACTTGAATTAAACAGTCAATCTAATCCTAGAGGGAGCAGTATAACCTCTCCTCTGTTCCCATTTCTCTACCATCCACAGTCCCTCCTACCTTAACTGAATACCAAAGAGGAAAGATATACTTTTCCCAAACAATTTAACATTTGACCTGCATTTTGTTGTATATTAATAGGATTTATCTGTAAATTGTGTGTGAAATGTGAAGAAAAAGATGTGCAGTTATGGTTCCAACCTGTGGGAGAGAAGTAAAAAAAATAGCTGAAAAGGATGTTGTACACCCTGTGCCTCAGAATAATGACTGCCCGAAAGGCAATTTCAATTTCTACTTTCACTTCAGCCTCCAATGCATAAAATGTGCATTAACTCATTCAGTCTCACTAACTTCCTGTTTTGCTTACAGCTTGAAAGAGAGAGTTCCTTGGTTACACGGATTGGGACAGATAATTGGAAAGCTAAGATACCAGATCTGGGCGATTTAAATCCCCTAAGGATTATTTTAGCTGTCTGGGTAGAGATTGTTTTTTATTTGGATTGGAAGAGATTTATTACAAAGCATTAATAGAGAACCAAAATATAACAATACAATAAAGGTTATATGAGCTACTGATTATAAACAGCTAAATTCATGTGTTAAGCTGGGAAAAAATGGATAAATATTTATTTACTGAGTTTGCATGATGAAGGTATTGCCACTGGAAAATAGGGACAATTTAAAAACAAACCGACAGTGTCATTAGTCATGTTCTCACCAGTGCATGTACTGGTGTGTGTGTATGCATGTGTGTGTTTGTGTGACAGGCAGCAGCTGTGGAGTCTGTTAATGCTGCCTGTGATTAAATCATAAATAATTAAAGCTTTGAAAGAGACAGAGGGCGAGAGAGAAGAAGAGAGGGAAAAAAGAACAGGAGGGAAGACAGGAGTAAGTGTAATTACAATCTCTGGGGGGTGTTCACTTGATTGTTGAAAGAAAGCTTGAGCTAATGCATTTGTGCAAATTGTCTGAGGTATATTTAATCTTTCTTTCTTTCTTTCTTTCTTTCTTTCTTTCTTTCTTGTAATTGAAATGCTGGCTATTGTTTCTGGAAGAGACCAAAGTGACTGAGTGTGTACAACAAAAAACATGTAATGAAGTGGAATGAAATTTGACAAACCTGATGTTTTTGTTTGCTTTTGTTTTTCCCATTGAGCAACCAGAAAAGATGTTTTTGTGGCATCGCTCAGTTTACACGTACATGATCTTCATTAAATCACAGAAACACTTTGGTAGGTGAATTGCTGGCACGTCTGCATTCTCATGGAGCTTGCGCCGGTCAAATCACAGTGAAAGCATATAACTAAGCAGTTGTGTAACAGCGACCCCCTTCATGTCTCTCTATTCCCTCACCTCCCACATGAGCACTTCATCTGAGTAACATGCGTCACAGCTTTGGATATAGCAGATATTCTATCCAATATACTAATACTGAAGCATCAGCAGGCATTTTCCCCCCTCATGCGACACTTTTCTCTTCTTTCTTCTACATTTGTCATTTATTACTCTTTATTGTTGCAATCCTTACTTCTCTTCACATACAAGCTGCGCCCTTTCTTTGCACCTTTGTTTCCACCTCATCTCTGATGCTTCGCTGACGGAGCAGAAAGCCAACGTGTGGGAACACTGCCCTTTCTTTTCACTTTCCCACATACTGTGCTTCCTGTCCCCTCCTTTCCTCATTCTTCTGCTCTCTATTTCTTCTTTTTAAACCCGTCATTGCCTTCCTATTTTTCCCCTCCCCATGAAAAAATCTTCATCTGCTCCCTTGTTTTCTCCCAAGCAGTCACCACAGCGGATTAATCCGCATTGGTAATTTGATAGAGGTTTTACGCTGGATGCCCTTCCTGTTGCAACTCTCCATGGTAAGAGGGACTGAAATTGAACCAAGACCTTTTTTCTTGTAAGGTGAATGTGTAAACCACTACACTACAGGGACACCCTTGTCTTAGCCTATATTTGAGTCTTTGCAATAACTGCCACTACTTCTAAAGTGTACATTTGCTACTGATGGGAAACTGAGCAGGTACATATTGTGGATACTACTTCAGAAAGGATGCTTGACATCCCCTTAATTTTAAAAGATGGACATATTGTTTGGCTGCAAAATGCTGAACTTCAGTATTAGACAGTTCTACATAGAGATGATCATTTTCATCAAAGTCAAGTGTGCTACATGCCCAGCAATCCACCTCATCCTCATCACCGATGCTACTTAACAGTTCGTGACATAAAAGTCACAGATTGTCACCCACTGACAAATATGGTGGCTATGTCACCAAGCATAAGAATAACTAGTGACAAACAAAAATGATAAGTTTTATTTTTGAGGTTTATTTTCATAAATGGGTAAAAAAGTTTTGTTGAAGAAGGTTTAAATACCTGAGAGAATTACTTCTCTGGGCTGAGAAACATAATTCTAATGAGTCCAATGTGATTTCAAGCCCCTCGGAAAAAAAAGGACAAAAAAACTCAATATAAAAAGGAGAGATGCTAGAGGATCTGAGATTGTTTTCAAGAGCTCTAAAAAACTGTGAAGAAACAAAAAGGTGCTGCTACTTAGATCATCAAATTGGTTTATTGGGCTACCAGTTTTGTGCCTATTGCACCCCCCTGACCATGCATCAAGCCAAACACCAAAGCGACATGCCTTATCTGTCAAGACGGGCATTTTGGGATTCAAGTTATCTTCCCTGGAACCAGACATAGAAATGTATCACCAAGTGCTTCATCTCCCTGCTGGTGATAGAGATGGAAGATACAGGAAAAAGTAATCGAGGCCCAGTAGTTCTGACATGAGGAATCACTGGGGAGCTAAGCTGGAGGTGAAACTTTGCCTGTTTCAATCTTGCAGACAGACATTACAAGCTGCTCCCTGAGGAGTGCCATTTTATGGTTGCCTTGGTTCGTAAGAGACAGAAAAGGGGAAAAAAGAAAGGAAGGGAGGGAAAGGATAAGGAAAGCTGGTATTCAAGTACCAGAGAAAAGGGAAACTGCAAAGAATCATTATGACTTTAGACGCTCTGTTCAATCATGATGAGTTTACATTAGTGCCAAGTATACCATAACTTTTTAAATGGATTTTATACCTTTCAGGTACCCACTGGTCTTCTTTTTTCAGCACTTGTAAAAATGACCTTGCGAAAGACATCAGAGATGCTATTACATGACATCTATTTAGAGAGGAGTACGCTGAGCAAAAGGATCCTGCTGTTTTTCAAGATGGCTGGTTTACACATGAACTGGAAAAAATATTTCCCATATATGTGTCCCCGGTGGGGTAGTGGTTTGCGCGTTCGCCTTACAAGCGAAAGGTCCCTAGTTTGATCCCAGGTGGGGACACAAGCCCCTCTCACCATGGAGGGTTGTGTCGGGAAGGGCATCTGGTGTAATCTGCTGTGGCGACCCCTTGGTGGAGAATACAAGGGAGCAGCTGAAAGTTGCATTTCATTTATTTCCCATATATATATTTTTTAGAACATCTCTACTTTGCCACTATGGGAAAGGCCTAAGACATAGGAGCAAACTGTCTGGGGCTGAAACAATGGTGAAGAAAATAGTAGTTATCAGAAGTCTAACAGGGCGGCATAATCTTAAGAAGGGGTCTAATCTGGCAACCAGAGTGGCAGCATCTGTTGTAAGTGTATTCTTCTTCTTCTTTTGGCTGCTCCCACTAGGGGTCCGCATAGCCGCATATTTGATTTGGCAAAGTTTTTACACCAGATGCCCTTCCTGACACAACTCTCCCCATTTACCCGGGCTTGGGACCGGCACTAGGAGTACACTGGCTTGTGGGCCCCTGTGGCTGGGTTGTACATAAAGTGTATTGTTATCACTTATTGAAATTGGGGTTATCTCTGCCTTTAGGTGCCTTACTTATGAGCAGATATTTACTTTTTAGTATGTTTGTTGATGTTCAATTACCTGATGATTGCTATATGTTGCTGACAAACAAAGTAAACACTTATTTCATATATGTATGCATGTATGTATGTAAGTATGTATGTATGTATTTATAGGAATTGATAAGAAGCTCTAAATATTAAGTACAATTAGGGGGTATTTTTTGCCTTGGTTGCCAGAATTTGACTAATTATTCTAATTATTTTAATCTGATGAAGTGAAGTATACATGTAGGGTGAAAGATGATATATATTGATCGGCCACAACATTAAATTGCCAAATAATGTATAGGTCCTGCTCATATGGCCAAAAACATATCTGACCAGATGGGACTTTTACACAAGACAGTCATGTGATTTCTGGCAAAAAAGGCTTTGGCCATATAAAAGATGGACATAACAACTGTGACATCACCCACTGATTTTGGACTCTGAAATTTTGACTGTAGCCATGTTGGCTTTTTGGAGGCAGATGTTGCCTGTATATGGATGAAAGGGTAATGTACCAAGTTATCAGCCAATGCTTTGCTTGATTAGCAAAGTCCGTCCACACACACACACACACACACACACACACACACACACGCACACACACATACACACGCACACAAACATACACACAGACAGAGGCTACTTAGTGGTAAGCAAAAGACTAATAAAATACCAATATTTCACTCAGTAAAACTGAAGCACGTGCTTTTCGGTTGGCCTGTACAGCAAGACAAAATATTAGTGAAATAACTCATGAAAAATGTTCCAAAAGACACTAACAGCACACATACCATGAAGAGGTCTAGTTTAATGACTTGAAGTTGTGGAAGACTCCAAGCAGGCATCGATCAGCTCCAGCTGCAAGCATTGGGACACCTGTCAATCATTGCATCCACGGCCTTATCTAAATTATCCAGGTGGATGAGTTAATAATAATTCACCCCACTCACAGTTGTTATTAGAGGGGAAACTATCCTTAGAACCCCAAACTGTATTTTGTGCCAAGCTTTTTAATGGTTTTTAATGCTGTAAAATTTGGCATTTTAACATATCAGTACATGGAGATTGACTCCTTTAAGAGCAAGCCTAAAATGGCACCTAGAGAAAATATAGTTTTTGCCATGTCAACGGTGACTTAATTTTTCAGCTGTGGACGTTGCCATGCAGATCGTGTGGTTTGGGACTGGGACCTTTTCTGGCATTTCGCAAGAATGCCCAATTGAACTAGGATCTGAGAAATTTGGAAGTGGTTTTGATACTATGTCATGACAGTGGGCAGTGCTGTTGCCATTGGGGTAGTGTGCTTGAGCTGCAAAAATGCTGACTTTAAGATGTGTGGTACAGGTCAATGTAAAAGCCACATGAATGCCAGGGGAAAGGCTTACATTGAAATGTGAAACACCAATCAATATTTTTCATTTCAGCTTTCAGTAATTCTATTGTTCCGGCTGATCGGTGTGTGTGAATAGAATGTATTTATACTATATCAGTGTATTTGGTACCATATTAACAATTCAAGCTCTCCATGAAGAGATGTTAGTATCAACTTAGGCCAAATAAGAGAAGAAGGGAACAAAAGAAATCCTCTTTGCAAGTTAATTTTCATGTTATATCCACAAAAACTTCAACTTATATCTGGCTGCAAGGTACTAAATCAGTCTTTTATGTTTTGAAGAATGGAAATTATGTGTCATCTTCTCTGCAGTTAATGACACAAAATGCCAAAGACCTCCTGATGTTACTTTACAGACAGGCATTTATATTCATAAACACCATACACTGAATATAAAATATCACTTTGGAGACTTGCAGAGGAATTTGTAGTTCACTTTGCACAACCTACATCTCTTTTATCTTATTTGCTTCACTTCATCCACATATTTGAACTAATGACAGGTATCACTTAACAAGGAGAAATCAGTGAAGGATAATGGATTTTTTAAAACCTGATTCAACTCAGCTATTCAATCATTCAGAGGGGGTGTTTCTGATAAATCAGAAATTTAAAGTAAATCTACTTTTCTACAGCTCATTACCTTAATTATGACATCTTTGTAATATGAAAAGCTTCACAAACTTCAGTTTTCAAGAAGTTTGTGTTAAATGTCCTTGTATTACTTGTATCATTGCTTCTTCTATCCAAACATAAATCTGCATTTCCCTTTCCTCTCTACATATTCTCTCTTTCCCTGTCCATGCCTCTTTTCTTCTTTTCTCCTTCACTTTTCTTCATATCTGCCATCTGGCTCTTCATCTTCTCTCTTTGCCTTCTCCCCCTCTGCCACTGAGAAAGGATCTGACTTAATGTGGTAAAAGGGAGGATTGCTGGACCTCCCTCACCAGACTGGCAGAGACCACCTCTGCTAAAGACCTCATTAGCTGTGGCAAAACAAATACATGGAGAGAGATGCTTGCACTCATTTAGAGGGACGGTATGCATATACTATTACAAAATGTAAAATTACACAAGCGCATGAGAATGATGTTTCTGCAATGCTCCAGGCACCATCAGGGTGCATTCTTATCCGTGAAGAGTCATGTATTTGTGTGTTCTGGCCTCTTTGCATGTATGTGTTTTTTCTTTTTCTAGACTGTTTATTTGTCCACTTATAAAAAAATGTGTTATTGTGTGTTAGTGTGTGTCTTTTTATAACCTCTGTGTATCGCTAGAGAATTCCTTCACACCCTCGGCCCGACAGATGCTGTGGCAGCGACTGTTGCGCTGTGCCTCGCTCTCGCTTTGGCCTTCAGCCCACTCATAGACAAACACAACCACAATATACTGCACTGTTACACTTACACAAGCACACACACCTCATTTGTGCCTCATAATTCATACAGCCATAGCCAGAGGGATAGACTGGGGATTGAGGAGGAGGCAGGGGAAAGAAAGGGATAAGGAGAAAGAGTAAATGGAGTGAGGTTATTAAGAGCAGATGTATTTACTGATATATATAATTGCCACCTGAGGTTAGACTTTATTGATCTGCCCTCCTGTTGCCCGCTTTCCTTCTTCCCCTCCTCTCCTCTTTCTCTCTTTCTCTCTCTTCCACGCTGTCTGTTTGAGTTGTGGTGTCAGATCTCTCATCCATATTCAGTGCTGAGGCCATCTGTGTGTCTCCAATATGCATGGACCAGCCTGCTGGAGACTCAGTGCCAAGCTCACAGCCAGCCAGTGTTAAAAGAGAATGCTAGTGTCATTTTGAGTCAAACTGCAGCCCATTTACTTCTGTCTATGCATTTTCAATGCATGTCACATTACATTACTTGTATTCTACTGCTTTGGTCAAACCCAGCATGAAATGATGGTAGCTGCCCCCATCAGCGGAGAAACATGCCCTGAAACGAGATGTGACAAAATCTGTAAAATGGCATGGGATTTCTTCAAGGACACTTGTGTTAAATGGTTGTGTTATGTCACAGAGATCTGCAGTGATCGCTTTTGTCCAATTCTTGTATCTACACGACATCACCCTGCAGCATCTTCCACTTAGACAAATAAATATTCTTTGGTCTAGTGAGAGGTTTCTGAATGCTTGTGCAGATCTGAAAACAACACAGTTGCAGTAAGAAGAGAAAACACACACTGCAGGCTTTTTGCTGATTTGGATGATGGAGCTTGTTTGAAGGTTGAATAACCTACAACAAAACTGATGCTGAATGGCTCCTTGCAAGCAAAAGAAAATGAGTCTTGATGTCTCCAGAAACTTGTATTGTGTGCAGACAACTGCACATGTAATGAGTGATCTTGTGACCGCAACATCTGGCATTAAATCACTAATGGTAGTGAACCATTACAATAGCCTCAATTCACTTTTTTCTATGGCATCACAAAATAAAGGCATCTGCACACACATTCACACACACACACACACCCTACAAAACAGCAGCAAAACAGATGCCTGAGTGCAATATCTCATGGGATTATGTGTGCTATTTTTTAAAAATCTGGGAAAAAGGAACATTTCTACCTTGCCTCCATCTTTGTTCACCAACTGTCTCTGCCGTGTCATGTGAATCTCTGCATTTCCACTCTTCCCCTCAAAAACTCTTCTCGTGCCCTCTAACTTTTACTCTGTCCTTTTCGCTCTTTCTCTTATTTCTCCCTCGATTTTTCTCCATCTCCCTGCCTGTTCAACACGTACCCACTCTACTTGTTATGAAGCCAATTAGTGTAACTGAAATAGTTTCCATGGCGACAGGGGTGCTAATAATAACAGACACCCCCACAGCAAGGGCTGGTGAAGAACATGAACGGCTCACACACATGTATGCATATGCCACACACACACACACACACACACACACACACACACGCACGCACGCACGCACGCACGCACGCACGCACACACGCACACGCACACACACAAACATGAAGAGAAACATATAACACATAACTAACAAAAGAAGCTTTTTAAATGCATTGGGCTGCATCGCTCTCAAGCAGCATCCAATCACTGTATACTGTAACACTAATAGCTGGTTAAATCCATAATACTAAGTTGACTTACGTATGGAGATATTATTACTTCTCTCTTTACAGGATATTAATTTATTCTGATAAGGTAGAAAAGTAGAAAAAAGAACACTGTTTGGACCAGGAGCTTGATCAATAAAGCTTTTTGAAAAGGCAAAACAAAGTAAAAGAAAACAAAAAATGCAAGACTTTAGAAACAGTCAGCCCTCTAACTTTATCCTCTCTTGATGTCCTCACTAGACACTGAACAGCACAACATTACGTAACACAACACGCAACCACAGATAGGTTAAATGAATGACACTAGAAATTTGGTTACAGTGCTATGTTCTGCATGGAAACCTCTGGTCCTAGCATTAATGCAGTTATTACTTTGACACGTACCAACCACCTAATCTTTGCGGCAGACCAAGCACATCTTCCGTGGGAATGACACTCCTTAATGGCAACTGCCCCCCTCACCATGAGATAATAGGCCCTGAAACACCTGCAGAGATTAACAGCTCAGAGGATGATATTAGTTAGGAGTTTTAGTTAGTTTAGTTAGTATTAGGGTTGATCCATATATGCATGTGTTTCACATATGGAAAAAGTGTTGACATTTGTCCAACACAATGAATTTAGATTTAATCTTCCCATCTTACTTCCTATGTAGATGCTTCTCGTTTATATGACTTCATATGACTCACTTAATTTAGTCTGTAGAAACTACTGATTGGCCAAAATCTCACTGGCTAAATCAGAGCCTTGAGGTCTAGTTTCCTCCTAGACAACAACTGGATTATACTGGAAGGTTATGATAGTTTTGTTGGTTTTTTGTCGATCCAAATCAAAGACGTCACCTCCACGACTTAACTTCTGCACTGACTGGGCATTTTTTAAGTGCACAAGCCAAATTTAAAGATCTACCTGTTGGGACAGATAAAGTGTTCACATTTCCTTTTAAAAGCTGCACACACATTAAAGGCTGCAGGCTGCACATTCTGTGCCTGTTTGAAAAGAAATGAACTGGCTAGTAATCTGTATTTGTTCTCCAAAGGGGATTTAAGACAGATGTACAAAATAGCCAAGTGTATTAATGCATTGTGAATAGCATTATGCATTCTTGGCAGAAATGCTGACTGAGAACATGTCTGTTGTCTGGTATGAAGTTTTCTTTTCACTGATTTGCTCTACTACTTTCAGCTCTTAGGCTTTTATTTCTATAATATGAATAGAAAATACTATGCACAAAATATAAACAGAAACCTCAATAATTGGTTCTCTAGGAAGCACAGTCAAACACATCTGCTGTCACCTTCTATTGAAATTATACAGCTGAATCTCCTCGGATGTTAATAAAGACACTACACCGAAAAAAATAAAGGTGATGCATTTTATGCCTATCTGTTAGGAAGCTGAAAAATATGTGACCAATCCTCCAATTTTCAAAAGAAGATGAAATCTCTGTTAAGCTCCAGTGCTCGTTCAGATTTAGCTTTAGCTAATTTGATTCATAGTAAGAACAATGAACACAATGTTGGACATGTTAATGAGAATTTGATATCAACTATGTCTGTTTTATCCAGCCAGCTTCAGAGGCACACTGCTGAAATCTCATTTCTGTGGTATCACTATTAAGTTGTGACTCACCTTTTCATTTCAGTGCTATTCCTAGTGTGGAGATCTGTAAGGCTTTAAAAGATATTGATCTAAAAAAGTCACCTAGGCCTGACAGCTTGGAACCCAATCTTTTAAAGGTTGCAGCCGTTTATATTACTGAATGAACCCCTAGTATTTTTAACCAGTCTTTGGACCAATTTCTTTTCCAAACAGAAGAGCACTGCCTTTGTGAGCCTTTTATTATTAAAGACTGAGAACCCATCACATCACATCACATCACAGCAAAATTTTCTCATTTCTTATCCCTGATAGGATTATGAACTATAGAATTAATTTGTAACCGAAGCCGATTTAACATGAAACCTGAATGCGCTGCTATATGATGGTAACAACTGATTTTGCTGCTTTGTTTGGATGTGTTTAGTTTACAGTATTTGGTTCTTCTACTAATTTACTTTAGAGATTTATGCTGGGTTTAGTAGCTGTCCGGCAGGTAAAAAAATTGAGTTATTACATGCAAAGTTCGTTTGCAATTCTTTACCTCCACTAATTCTAATCAGAATTACGGGTCTCTCAGTGGTGTTTGATGCCTTCTGTAGCATTGTTAATGGAATTATATGATGAATAACATGGCTTTTAAACAGGGACAGACCAAGAAGTCTGTGTCCCAGTTGTCTAAGTCTATATTTTATTTGTATTTTTTTTGTACAAGTTGGATTGCTCAAAATAGATGTAAAAATACAGTAATCCACACGTGTTTACATTCATTTGGGTTGGACTAGACTGTAATACAAACAGTTCAGTTTTTCACTTATGACATGTTTAAATGACAGCGCTGGTCAGCATGTCTGCTACAATCCCTTTTTGCAGCAATAAAAATGACTGAAGTGAGATCAACAGACAGGGAACTTTGTCTTATTAGATAAAACAGATATTGACAAAGTTTACCTTTGGGGACATCATTTGCAGTTTAAAAAAAGGTGATGAATCACAATATTACAATATCATATTATATTATACTGGACAATTTTTTTGCATTCCTTTGTTATCTACAACAACCTGGAGTTAATTAAGAATGGCAACACTGTAGCTCAGTGGTTTGCACCATTACCTCACAGGGAGAGTGGAGCTTTAGTTTCTCCAGTTTTACATACCAAGTAAAGGCTGGCTATCTATGTAAGACCACAGCACTTACAAAAAAGATTCTTAATCTCAACAGTTTCACTTCCTGGTTAAATAACAAATACATATGTCTCCCTGCAGTGTGAATGAACAAAAGATTTTTTTTTAATATATATACAGGATTGCTATTGATTTTGTCTAATTCTTATAATTATGTTGCATAAGAAAAATGTGCAAACTTCACACAGAAGGGCCCAAGCTGGCCAGCTGCTGGATTCAAACCTGGACCCTCTTGCTGTTGGGCAACAGTGCTAACCACCACACCACCATGCTGCCCTTTGCTTCTGTGTGGAGTTTGCATGTTCTCCCCATGCTTTTGGGGGTTCTATTCAGGTGCTCCGGCTTCCTCCCACAGTCCAAAGACATGCAAAGGGGGTTAGGTTAATTGGCCATTCTAAATTGACAGTAGGTGTGAATGTGAGCGTGAATGGTTGTCGTTTCTCTCTGTGTTGTCTCTACGACAGACTGGCAACTGTCCACTGTGTACCCTACCTTTCACCCTATGACAGCTGGGAAAGGCTCCAGTGCCCCTGCCAGTCTGAATTGGATACACAGAAGAAGATGAATTAAAATGAAAAAAATGAAATGAGAAAAATGTTATAAAGTTAGGGTGGTGCGTGACTAAGTAAGATTTGCAAGAATTCCAGAGCCCAGTTTTCCATCACAACACTGAACTGTACAAAGATTATCGATGCTACTCCATTTCCTTGCCATGGGTTTTAATGCTGTAGCTGATAGTGTATAAATCTAGTAATCCCCCCCAACACATATAAAACAAAAATTTACAATTTGTTCTGTTTTTTTTATATATGGGTTGATAGGCCTCTACTGTACAGTCTATGAAGAAGCAAATGCCTGAAAAAAAGCATTTGAAAAGTGATTTTCTCTGTTGAACTTCTCTAAGATGTCAACAGAGGGACACTGAAGACTGGTTAAAAGAGAAAATGAGAGGGGAATGGTGCTGAGGGACAGACACAGTGACAGTGGAAGGAAAAATTATGGTCTGGAATAAAGACAGAAATTGATAAAAGCAGAGGAAATGCATCAGGTGAGAGTCCAAGAGCCTTTTATTGTTCTCTAATGCTGTGCATAAATGCCAACATCAATAAACAGAGTGCTTTTATATTGGTTTTACCTGAAAGTGCATAGAAGAGAGGAAGAGACAAAAGAGAAAAATAAGGGTGGTCTCCTGAGGAGTGAATGACACACAAAGCTGTCTGAGATCAGAGTGACAGGGCAGCAAGACATCTCTCACTTTACTTCAGTTTTACTCATTACAAAATCCTACAAGGTAAAAAAAAACTTCTCTGGCCAAGGATTGCACTTTATGTAGAAGGTTATGTACTTTAGTATTCTGTTGAATTTGAAAGACATTTTATGTTTATCAGTTGCAATCCACAGCATAAAATGTATTAAAAAATAAATTAAAATCTGTTTACTGTGAATGTGTTGTGAATTTATGATTTTCCTTCAGCAAATGTATGGACCCCACCAAAAGATTTAAAGGGGGTTCATTCTTGTCTGAGAAAGTGTCACCACTGTGACAGACAGGCTCAAGCCATTTAATCTTTTCTAAAGTTTAGTTGTACTACAGGATGCTCTGAAGAGGTTCCTATTTACTTTCTATAAAACTGGCCTTCAATATAATACAAAACTGAACTGAAGTACACCCTGTTAGACAACACCAGTCCTACTTCACAAATGCTAGACACTAACCTGCCATCCAAATGTGGTCACATCTAGTTTCAAATAAACAAACAAACTTCAGGCTTCAAAACAGCAGTCTTCAAATCAGTGGGTGATGTCACAGTGGGAACTTTGATATAAATGCTATGCCTGTTATTTCTGACTTCAATTACTTTGACTTAAGCCTTTAATAGGATGGATAGCATACTATAAATTATCTTAGGCAAGCAGTGTAATTGTCACTGCTGTCATATTGGGACAAATATGACAACTACAACCATTACAAGATAAGAGGCCATGCAACAGGCCTTAGATGTGAATTAAATCACAAGACTTGTGTTTAAAGGTTCCTGGTCTATAGTAGGCCTAACGGTTTGCAAGATTAGTGGAACTATACAATACTATACTATACAAGCAGGAATAACAGCTGGACAACAGACACCATAGATGTAGTAGATGAATCTAAGGATGTAGTAGATGAATCTGCTGAACAAAACCAGTGGAGTCGGACATGACAATTTATTCCAAGCAGATATAAGGCTGGGTGAAGTTGTCCATCTTCTTTTTGCCTGAGTGAGTGCAGGATCCAAAAGAGGCACAAAGCTTCTGTAAAGGACTCAGATGCCACCCAACTCTTGTTACATATTGTAGTGTATTAACAATAATGCCGAAATGGCATGCAACAGTAGCACAAGTTGATAAAGTTAGTGAGTTAGTATCAGCTCAACTTAATGTTGGCTACCACAAGCTAAAATTACCCAGTGTTTGTCAATGGTATAAGCTAACACTAAAAGCTGCGGCGTTTACTGATTCAAGCAAGGATCCCTTAAGCATCCATCCATCTTCTTCAGGGTCAGGGAGGGACTGGAACCTATTCCGGCAGTCACTGGTCAAAAGCCAGGGTGCACCCTGGACAGGTCACCAGTCTGCACGGCCAACACACAGACAGAGACCATTCATGCACAAATTCACACCAACAGCCAATTCACCACTTAAAATGATATTAAAGTCTTTGGACTGTGGAAAAAGACAGAGTACCCCTGCAAGCACAAGAAGAACATGCAAACTCCCACCGCATCACTGTGCTGACCCTCATTTAAGCATGAAAATATTTAAAATTTGTAAAAATGTTGTACTACTTGTTATTCCTTATTGGACAACTCCTTTCAAAATGTTATAGTTGTATACAATAAAGTTCTATTAACATAACTGCCTCCTGCATCTCTTGAGCTCTTCTGCTGACAGGAATTCAAACCCACAAAGTAAAATAGTTAAATGGAAATTTATAAATTCATGTCAAAAAGGACTCACATACAGAAGTGTCTTTGGAAATCAGATAAAATTAAAAGGGTCAAAACTTTATGGAGGGGAGTGCATGATATAGCCAGAGCCACTGCAGTTCTTCACTTCCACCAATATGATAGTATAGCTGCAGTGGTGACATTTTGAGGAAATTGTATGAATCATATTTTGAGAAAGAGTCTCTTGACAGCTCTGCAGCAACTGCAGCTTAGACACGCAGCAGAAACAGATTTACTATGACAAACACACTCAGTGTGCTTTCCACATGACAAAGAGTTGCCTTTTCAATGTAGATAAAACTACAACTATAGTGTAAAAACACTTAACCAGTTAAAATAAGCCTACAGCACTGAAAGCAGTATCAGTGCACATATGCATATCAGTAACTGAAATATAGTGATATGCAATACTAGATCCAAGAACTAAAAATCAGGCTATTAAAGAGATGCAGAAGTTGCTGTTCATCAAAAGTGTTCAACTGGTTTGATTTTAGGCATTTCGTTTTTTTGGAATCAAGGAACAAAAGTGAAAAAAAGTCTTTACTAAAGCATGAAAACATTGCCTTGATTGTTTTTGCAGCCTATGGTGCTGACTATGGGAAATAGTCTAGAGTGGACTCGTCTTCAGAATTATTTGCAGCAGTTTTACTTATATAAATCCGTGTATGTGTAAATATATTTGTGTGTATGAAATTTGCTGCTCCGCTCCTTCAAAACTTAATTCAACTGTAATCATCTTGAATTACATTATAATAGATTTAAAAGGTGACAATTTTCAATTCTAGCAACGAAATGCTTCAAAAAATCTATAACACTTCTAAAACACTTCTGCAAGTTACATCCCTTTTCTCATATATATCTGGCTTGATGTTAACTTCATGCTTGAATAAGAGGGTGATGTTGAGAGAATACGCAGTAGAAATTTCTACAAAATCAGTCACAATAACACTCGTGCTAATGATCAAGCTAGTAGCCACGTTGCTCACAGCCAAAAAATAAAAACAATTTCTTTGCACTGAATAAAACACCTAAACCTTGAAAATTTTTATATTGCTGCTGAGCTCTGCATGTGACAAATGTCTGCAACCTGAATGTAGACTATGTTTTCATACTTCTTTCTTACCTCCTCTGTTCTGCCCTAAACACTGAAATGTGTACATCCTCTTTTTTTACTAATATATATCTACAGTACCTGTCACGTCTTCACTCTTGACACGTTATTTCTGGCTTGTTTCATTTCACTCATGCTGCTGCTAATTTGCCGGTGAAAGAAAAAGTTGAGAGAATCAGTGGGGGGGGAGGCTTTTACTCCCCCACTGCCTCCCAGAGGGCAGGACAGCTGCTACATCTGGACCAGATGTGAGGTTTTCAGTGTCAGAGTATCAAAACATTGCAAAGGTACAGGCATACACACATGTCCACATACATGCTGTACTGTTACAAAAGAACACGAAAGACTCCTTAAATTGACTCAGGCAGGGACAATGGATGTGTTGGACAAAGGGTGTTCAAGATGGAGCTGCCAAGCAGAAATGACAGAGGCCGTAAAGAAGTGTTGGTACAACAGAAAGAATGCAAGATATAGGGTGAAATGGACACACATGTGTCGACTCCTAAAGGGAGCCACCAGAAAAAGAAGACAAAAAGAAAAAGACAAATGCCACCGAAACCAACACACACTTGTTGATTATTCACATATTTTTACATTCTCTTGTCATTTTCTCTTTCATGCAAACAATCAGGCCCTCTTTTTTAACAGTCCAATCACAACTACAAATCACAAGTGCAAATCACGAGGTCATGTCCACAAGGATAATAGCGAATCAAAACGGAACCTGTTATTTTTTTCATACTGCGCAACAAAAAGGGCCAAGTGATGCGGTAATATTATTCAGTCTGCTAGAAAACAAAACAAAAATGGAACAATAAAAATTAATGTTTTTCTCTTTGAGCAGTGTTGCAGAATCATTTAGGCATGTCATCTCAGTAAATATATGGTCATTCTTAGTGCAAAACCAACAATTTCATCATTTACATTTTTTTTTTAACATTTCAACATCAACACTTCACATTACAGTGCTCACATTGTCCTCAAAGAAATCCTCTCTTTTTGTGCCCATCATCCCACTTCTATGCCATATGAGCTGTGCAGCGCACAAAAGAAAAAAAAGTCCATTTGAAAGTGCATTTCAAGGTCAAGAAAATGGCAACATGTCTTAGTGCAACTGACAAGTCTGAACCGCCACCATCTCCTCTCTCTAGTGCTTCGTTTTAAACACATACATTTGAGAATGATGGTTTACTGAGACTCTCCAAGGACATGGAAAGATCCAGAAATGCTGAAACTTTCTGAACTTGTACAGAAAAATCGACCCACACACCCACACATGATCAGTTCTTTTTCACTCACACCCATCCCCACAGCATACATGCACAGTATCTCAGGCTGCATATATGCTCTGTGTGTGTATGAGTGTAAAAGAGAGAGAGCGACAGAGCGAAAGCGTGGGCAAATGATCTTTGACATTAGGTACTGAAAAGAATCTCATCATGAAAAACTGCCCGCCATAATGAGAAAAAAGCGAATGGCAGAAACCTCCACATGGTCACCCACACACAGAGTGCACACAGACATGAACGCATGCACGCACACACACATGTGCGCTGATAACTAGACAGGGACAGAAAGAGACAGAGATAGAAAATCATGTTTAGAGAGACTGCCTCAGGCTGAGGATCAAGCAAACAGGTTCTGTGTTATTTGTGATGCTGTATTATGTAGAGCAGGGCATTACAGGGCTGCCATTCAATTACTGAACAACACTTTTCATCACAGCTGAATTACAGGTAATTGTTTTTGGTGAGTCTCAATAATATACTCTACCTAGCAAACACTCTAAGAGTCTCCAAACATAAAAATATATGTAGTCTTGATTTCTTGCTTTCCTTCCTCTTTTTACCTCTGTTTTATATGTTAGCCCCTAACAAACAAAGTCCAGAAATTACTGTACTTCTTAAAGTGGATCTATTATACTTTAGCTTTATTTCCTTTAATATATACTGTTACATTGGTGGATGCTCAAATTAAGAATGACCAAACTTTAAAATAATGAGGTCACTGAGAGACAAACATTTAGTTTTCAGACTGCTTTAAAGGGTTGGTTTTAAACTGTTTTTCTTGACCCTTGGAACCTTGTAATGTCAAAGAGAGGGGATGCTTAATATGGTAATCTCAGCACAGCAGTCCCACCACCTCCTGTTCAGTTTATGAGGGGCAGCCATTTAGAGGAAAGTTATCTTAAAGGGGGAGGAGCTAAATCTGCATGTTTCAAACAAAAGATGAACAGAGGAGCTGATCAAGGCCCAATATGATTCAAATAAGGATTATTTTGAACTGATCATACAAAATTTCTCTAGCAGAGCCACACATTTTAAAATGGAGCTAGAAAAGTACTTAACAACTGCTAAATAAAGCTACATTTCGGCGCCCTTCTTGATGTCTTTACCCAGAAGTAATAGAAAGTGTACTACATTAAAATATCACAAACTGGTATGCGAAGAGCACAAGCTACACAGAAAAGCTCAACAGCAGGTGATTAAAACTACTCAGAATATCACTACCATGCATCCACCAAGCATCGATCAGCTCAGTGAGGTGTTTATAAGGAGTCCAAAGGACACAAAAAGACAATACTCACACCAACCTGTTCCCCCAGCTGCCATCTGACAAGTGACACAGAAGCATCAGAAGCAGTACAAGCAGACTTTGGAACAGTTTCTCTCCTCAGGCTGTGAGACTATGGAATTCATTCCCCACATTCCCCACAAATAATAGCTTCATTTTTATGGCTGATTAATTTATTCATCAATTTATAGTACTGTGCTAAGTCTTGAGCCAGCCCTCATTTTGTATACTTTGCAAAGGAAAATGGAAAATACATACAAAAATGTATTGACTGTGCAAACATAAATGGAAATACAGTATATAAGGCAAAAACAGCTTGTACAATTCTAACAAGCTTAAAGGTAAATATTTGGTATGACCCCCCTTTATTCTTCAACACAGCCTGAACTCTCTAAGGCAAGCATTCTTGTAATTTTTTTAAGCAGTCTTCAGGAATAGGTCTCCAGGTTTCTTAAAAGACATTCCAAAGCTCTTCTTCAGATGTTGGCTGCCCTTTGTTTTCTTCTCTGTCACAATGATGCCACACTGTTTCAACAATGTTGAGGTCTAGGCAAAACCTGTTACCACTGATTTTCAGTACAGTTCTTGTGTAATTTGGCATAAGTCAGCCTTTTCTCCCAGATTTCCTTTTTTAAGATTGCCTTTCGACAGCCGTTCTTCTATTGAGAACATTTCTGATGAGGCTCTGGTGAACAGTAGATGGATAAACTGAAGGGCCAGATGCATCTCTTAGGTCCTGTGTCAGGTCTTTGCTGGATTTTTTTTCCTGTTTCTTAAGTACATGACTTTCAGATACTGTTCAGAGTTCAGTGTTAATTGGCTTAACAAACAAACAAAAAAAAAATCATTCCTCTGAAAATGGTCACACCTTTAGAAAGCCCAGAGAACCATTGCTCAAGGCCACTTTAAAAATTACAAGAAAGTCTGGCTCCATGGAAATAAAACATAAAGAAATGAGGAGTGACTCAAAACTTTTGCACAGGATTGTACATATTTTTGATAGCATCAAGAGACTTTGTCTGACAAATTTAAATTGTTCTTCATTTCTGGAGAAGAAAAGCATAATCACTATCAGCCTTCATCAGAGACTGTGGCTGAACTCTCACCACACTCCACTGAATAGAGGTTGGCAGAGGAATAAAAATTCTGTCCGCTGTGGATGATTATTAAACACTAACGTCCATTATTCTAGCCGGTAGCGGCCCTACAATTTCTCCTTCCTGCCTGAATAACACATCTTTACTTCCCATCGCCCCCACATCAACACGTCTAAGTGACAGTTGCCACGGTGATAAACGACACTGAGGAAGCACAACATTCTGATGGAAAAACGGATAAGCACAGTACAATGCACTTCATTCATCCCCCTCTCTGTCTTTCCTTCACCCGGTCCATCGGCCTCATTTTCTACATATGTCTGTTTTTTCTTTGTTTCTG
This sequence comes from Etroplus canarensis, assembly GCA_015106775.1. Classification (NCBI taxonomy): domain Eukaryota; kingdom Metazoa; phylum Chordata; class Actinopteri; order Cichliformes; family Cichlidae; genus Etroplus; species Etroplus canarensis. Next base: position 33,533 of record VUQH01008032.1, read on the forward strand.
CTTCGATGTCTTTTTGTTTCAGTCTCCCTGCCTTTATCGCCCACTCATTTTGTTTCTTCTCTGACTTGCCCAGACGTCTGTGTCCATGATGTTAATGGTAATGACACAGTATTGGTGTGATTTTATCCATGTACATGTGTTTGTGTGTGTTAAAAGGCAGAGCTATTTTTATAGTTTCCACGATATGGCTGAAAGGGTCTGAAGGCTAATGAAGAGACTGCATGGTGGTTCTGCTCGTTAGAAAGGGACCACCACTGAGTGAGTGTGTGTGTGTGTGTGTGTGTGTGTGTGTGTGTGTGTGTGTGTGTGTGTGTGCGCTAAAAAACCGAACTGGTCCATGGGGGTCAAATGATGACACTA
>VUQH01008032.1:33912-44908 GCA_015106775.1 Etroplus canarensis
CGTAATAATATTTTAAAAATGTATGTGTGTGTGTATGCGTGCGTACATGTGTGTGTGTGTGTGTGTGTGTGTGTGTGTGTGTGTGTGTGTGTGTGTGTGCGCTAAAAAACCGAACTGGTCCATGGGGGTCAAATGATGACACTACCTAAAATTACTTTAGTTAGTGTCACTAACTTTATATACACACTGTCTCACCCAATGATAAAATATAAAATGAGTGGTGAAATCAGTGAGGCGGAGGATTCAATTTGAATCATGTTGCTGAAATGATGTGATGTGATCAGTATGCTTTTCTGGAGAAATGGAGAAGATACAACATTACTTTTTCACATATTTTCTTAAACCCACAATAACTTTTCATTTGCATGTTAACAGTTTTTATCAGTGTCTGTGGGGGATTTAACTCCTTCTTGTCACATTATTGGACTATAATTTGCCTCAAACTGTGCTGAAATGAATAATGCATTGTATTGAACTCAAAGAAAACCTCTGACCTTGGGACTAGCAAGTGAACCTTTGGTTTTGAATTTCTAATCACTGATTTTATGAGAAATGTATTTTTTCATTTCCTGTATGCACACAAACAAGAAATGTGGAATGTGGTGAACATGCAGGGAGTTTGTAGGAGAATCTTATTCTAAGAAGCTGCCCACTTCTGATTCTGGTGAATTTTCAGTTCAATATCTACCCACATGTTGCATAAAATCTATTATAGCAAATAAATACTTTAGAATAGTTCCATAGCTGCATAAATAAAATGACTTTTCAGTTCTAATCAAGACACGCTGAATGATCCACTGTTATTTTTTTACAAGCTTGAATTTGTTAAAAAGCCTCAAACCTTTTTACCATGAGAGCTACTCAGAGAAATGAAATCGGTCGAGAGCTGCTACTGTTTCCCCTTGATTTTATTAGAGGCTTACTAAATGACACGCTGTATTTAGATTCAGACATATTCTTTTTTCTCCTCACCCTGACACATCCATTTTTCTAACCGATTACAATAGAGACTCATATGCTATTCTATACTTTTATTATTTAACTCCCAAGTACAGTATATAATGAAGACAAAATAGTAAACATATTTCAGTTTAGTGACTAAGGCAGCTTGGCTCAGCAGGTGAATAAGATGAGCTTTCTTGTTCAGTTTCTGTATTTGTTGTGGTTATATACCAACTAATGTTTTCTTTTTAAGGCCTGCACAGATTGATTAATAACACTACAGAGACGCGTAACGTAAGCAATCAATTCTTATTTGTTATTTGACTTTAACAGTGAACTGTTAGTGCTACATAATACTGACAGCCTTTTCTAAATTGCTTTGAGTGTAGTTCGGTGTTTCTGTACTAAGATTTCTTGTGACATTAGCCAGACAAATTTATACATCAGGTTTTATAAGTAGGGCTGGGAATATGAAAGTAACTCACACTATAATAGCATCAGGATATGTTCATCGTGATGAAGATGGCATCACGATTCAATGATTCTGCAATACTCTTTGGTATCAATGTGTAAGTGTTTTTGTTTGTAAATTATATTTATTATTCATATTTAATAATGTGACAATTTAGTTAATTAACTCTGGGATTTGCCTTCCACTGTTGTCTGCCTTGGTGAGAATCTTCTTCTTCTTCTTCTTCGCTACAAGTAGGTTACCTTCAGTACATTTACCCTTATTCATCTGATAAGCACCACCATGAGGATTCATTGAGTAGTGACTCTGGTCTCCACACTGTCGGGAAACAGTCATGCAAAAAAGACAGTTTTCACAGGACTCTATGTAGTCCTAATAACAAGCATGACCACTTCTATAAAAGCAGTATTTTTGGCCCTTTGCTGGTCTGGAGCATTCAGGTGTGTATTAATACAAACTTTTGGATGTCCCAGCAAATTAAAAATTACAAAAAAACCCAGGAGCTACATCTCAGACTCTACAGACCTCAGCTATCATGTTAATGTTGTGCTCCCTTACCCCATGTTAAAATTCATGACAGTATAATTAGAAAAAGACTGAGCAAATATGGCTTGTTTGGAAGTGTTGCCAGAAAAAATCCTCTTCTCTATAAAAAGAACATAGCAGCATGTCTTAGGTTTGCAAAGTTGCATCTGAGCAAACCACAAGATTTCTAGAGCAATGTCCTATGGACAGAAGAGACCAAAGTGGAGACGTTTGGCCATAATGCACAGTGCCACATTCGGTAAAAACTAAGCACAGCATATCAGTATAAATACCCCATAGCAACTGTCAAGAACATTTGTGGAGGGGTGATGATTTCGGCTTGTTTTGCAGCGACAGGATCTGGGCACCTTGCAGTCATCAAGTCAACCATAAACTTCTCTTTACACCAAAGTATTCTAGAGTGAAATGTGAGGCCATCTGTCCGACAGCTAAAGCTTGGCTGAAATTGGGTCATGCAACAGGACAATGATCCCAAAAGGAAAGAATCAATGTGTTGCAGAGGCCCAGTCAAAATCCATACTTTAATCCAATTGAAATGTTGTGGCGGAAACTTAAGACACATAAACAAATGCCCACAAACTTCAATGAACTGAAGCAACAATGTAAAGAAGAAAGGGCCAAATTCCTCCACAACAATGTGAGAGACCGATAAAGTCAAAACAAAAACCTGTAAGCTACTGAATCATCGGGTGTATAGAGGTGATCACTAGATTGCATCCAGTCATGTGAAAACTTTGTTTTTCATGGCTACATGCTTAGAACTGTTGCATATTTTAATAAGAATACTAATATTTGGTGACAGTAGCACAAGTCTGTTACCAATACATTTCCTTGCCCCCCAGTTACAAGCCTAATTCTAAAACAAAGATTGCCAGTGTGACAGTTACCCTCCAACGCTTATCTGCAAACAGTGGTTATATATGAACAAATTACAGAACAATTGTTTTTCTGTTTCTTAATTTGGCAGGATTTGTGGTGTCGTTACCCACTATATATTATATTGATCAAATAAGAAAATAGCTTCCCCTTAATATATTATTTTTACATATTTTCTTCTTATTTTTATTAGTATTTTGATTTGTTTTAGTTAGGATTTTTTTGTCATCAGTCTTCTTTAGCTAATTGAGTGGTTCTCAAACTTTTTTTGGCATGCTCCACTTGATAAGCTGAAAAAAGTTTGTGCCACACACCACAAAAATGCACATCCCTCATCCCAAAATGTTATCCATTTCGAACAATTTTTTATTCACCAATGACGAATTTTACTAAAATAGAGGTGCACATTATAAGTACAATAGCATCAGCAAATGTTTGCTTGTCTCTTTTTCATACTAAAACTGCATCTGTTGACCCTAGTTTCACTTAATATTTTTTACCTGGTTGTCCGTACCCCACCTGCAAAGGCCACGCACCCCACTACTGGGGCCCAGCTCACAGTTCACTTACCACTGAGCTAATCTAATTATACTTTACTATAGTATTATTTCTTTATTTTGTAGTAAAATCTACAACAAAATAAAAACATGCATCACAAAGTCTGTTCAAATTCCAAGAAAGTATTTTATAATATCAGTCTTGCAGAGAAAACAAGAATTTATACCAAAATTACAATCATATTACTTTTTCTTGTATACAATTTGCAGTGTTAATTACTCCAGTAAAAGCAGCCCCTGCATAAGCAGTAACATAGTTCCCTCACTGCTTTTAATATTCCAATGACACTGTGGCAACAGTTGAGAAAATATCTGGTTGTGTTGATATGATTAAATTCCACTATTACACTATATGAGGCAAACAATTACAGGGATGTTTGAATTTTGAGTGGTGGTAAAAACATCTGTCCTGTTACAGCTTCTGCCATTAGCTGCTTGCTGTTGTTGTTATTAGTGGACAACAGAAGGAAGCAGAAAGCACTCATGACTATATACAGCAATGTCTATGAAATCATTTAAGAGTGAACTTAAAGCAGAAACATGCACAGTTTTAGACCTTGGTGTTATGATGTAGGACTGATCAGTCAAGCTGAAATCAGACAAATCAGATTTTGAAGAGGCCATGAGGATGCATTAAGAAAAACAGGTACAAAAAATGACAGAGCATTCATATTATCACAGGTTTTTATGCACTTGAACGAACCCAAGATAAATAGCTGTGCAAGGGAACGGGCTGTTTAAAAGATAAGTAGACAAGAAGAATGGAGCAAGAGAGAATGATGGAAAGAAGCAGATTTAAAGATTGATCGAAGAGGGAAGAGATAGACGCAGTGAGAGAAAACAGATGGTAGGAAGAAACACTGCGAAGAATGTGTTGTAATTTAGAATATAAATGGGGGTAAAAATGAGAAGGGAAAAGAGAAAATATGGAATGTACTGTATGCGAGGAGAGTTGAGTGGAATATATGATGAAAAGGGATAGAGAAAGAGGGAGAATGAGGCGTATCCAGCAAAGAATTGAGATCGAACAGGCAGAAGCAAAAGGACAAAAGAAGATTCAAAAAGCCGAGAAAAAAGGAAGAAAAAGTTCAGAAACGGGTGACAGAAAGAGACACAGAGTGAGGAGGCAAAGACGAGAGGGAGATGAGGGGAGGGATAGCAGTCGTGATAGATGGGTAATGTCAGGTTCATTTCCTGAGGAGCAGAACAAGACAAAGCCCATTTAATAACTGTCAAACACACACCTTGGAGACACACACCAAGTGGAAGTGTACGAGGTGTTAGCTGTATTTTTTGATAAAAGATTTTAAAGCCACAGAGTGCGCTTAGAATACATAACATGTCATCTCATCCTGATTTGATTTAATAGAGCAAGCATGCTCTTTAGCATGCTGTCATTGGCTTTATACTGTGTGTTTGTGTGTGCTTACCATGCTCAGCCCAGGTGCCAGCAACTTTAAATGCAATTGATCCAAGGCAGAAATGTGATTTTGTCAGCATAGTAATAAGGGGCCATAACAAAATAGCATAATAAAACGACATGATGTGATCATGATAATTAGATTAGAAGGGATTCTGTTTGTTTCGTCTGCGGCTTCTTTTTTATTGTGATCTATGGACGCAGCTGCTGCCAGTCCGTCTGACTTCCTGTATACGTGCACATTTTCATGCAACTACCCTTAATTTCTCAAGAGAGCTGTACAATTGATCGTTTTATCAATGGTCACCTGTCTGCTATTGGTTAATCAATTTTAGGGAAAACATTAAGATTAGCTCTTTGAAAAAGGCAGATAATTGACTGTAAAGGCTTGACAGACAAGTGATGCATGCTGTAAGTGCAAGCTGGTAAAAGGACACAGAGACAGATGGATGCAGAGCAGCAGATGGAGGACTAGATGGATAGAAACAGACTGAGATGGAGTGAAATGATGGAAGTAAAGAGGGACCAAGGAGAGTATAAACCACAGATCATGGAATCAGTGATCATGAAAAGGTTCACTGACCTCTTTTTAACAATACATTCTTTATTACTTAACAGATTATCTACAGAATGTTGAGGCACACATGATAACCATTGTGATCCAGGTTAACAACCTATCTCTTCCTCCATTTACTGTATATCAAGGATAAACACATATGCAAAAATTCAATTTAGATGAAAACACAAAGGCCAATCAAACAAAAACAACAAAACCATTAGTTAAGAAAAGCAAATGACTATGTTAAACCTATTAAAAATGTCAGTTCAGTCAGATAATCTAATAGTGGGAGACTGCAAGGCTGCAGACTAATATTTTATTCTGAATTTCATTAGCAGCAACACAGGAGTAACATGCTCTTTATGCTTTGTCTTTGGTAGAAAACAGGGAGCTGTGTATTAAACCATCTGCAGATCTACATCTACAACTTGTTTAATAAGGGAATATAAAGATTTGCAATAGTTGGGGTGTGAAGCCTGATTTATTTTTCAGCACATTCAAATAACATTAATTGTCTAATTGTCTAATTTTTAACTGTACAAGCTTCTAAAAGTGTGGAAAAATTAAGGCAAGAAAAACCTGTTACATTTAAAGCTATAGTGTACAAAGTTCACTGGTGGTGAAAAGCCTACCAACAGTTTATGCACCAAGAAATGAGTTTGTGCAACCCTAAAACATCATGTCAACAGCAAGACTATATCACCCTTTGATGCAACACATGAATGATAGCGATCACCTTTCTCAGCATTTCTTAACTCTCTCAGATTTGAAGAAAACAGAAAAGTTCAAACAGTCTTGTGGGGAGAAATCAATTGAGGAAGAACACACCAATTTCTCCAGTAATGCAATGCAGTTGAAAGACACATATCACTTTGCAGAGTAGTGGAAGTGGCACTTCTTCTTCAGGTCATTTGGAGACATATGGTGTTTCAGGGACAGTTGTCCCACTGTCAAATCTTTAATAAAAAAACAGGGTTCATAAATCCTGTTAATTTTTGATGCTGGTTAATTAGCATACAAACTGAGCACTAAAAGTGAGGACTCGTACTGAGGAGCAAGGACACTGGGTTGAGTTATGTAATAATACATCACTATGCACCTCAGCACTGAAAAAACTATACAACCCAAATTCCAGAAAAGCTGGGACATCCTTTAAATTTGAACAAAATGAAAACTAAAAGATTTTCAAATCACATGAGCCAATATTTTATTTGCAACAGAACATAAATAACATAAATGTTTAAACTGAGAAATATTACAATTTTATGCACAAAATGAGCTCATTTCAAATTTGATACTTGCTACAGGTCTCAAAATAGTTGGGACAGAGGCATGTTTACCATGGTGTAGCAACTCCTCTTCTTTTCAAAACAGTTTGAAGACATCTGGGCATCGAGGCTATGAGTTTCTGGAGTTTTGGTGTTGGAATTTGGTCCCATTCTTGCCTGATATGGGTTTCCAGCTATTGAAGAGTTTGTGGTCATCTTGGATGCATTTTTTGTTTAAAGATGTTCCAAATGTTCTCTATAGGTGAAAGATATGGACTACAGGCAGGCAAATTCAGCACCCGGACTCTTCTCCGACGAAGCCATGCTGTTGTAAAAGCTGCAGTATGTGGTTTTGCATTGTCCTGCTTAAATACACAAGACTTTCCTTGAAATAGATGTCGTCTGGAGGGGAGCATATGTTGCATATGTAACATGCTGGAAGGTCTCCCTCCTCTTTAGCCCGGAGGATGCAGCATCCGAGATTACCAAACAACAATATCAACTTCGGACTCGTCTGACCATAGAACACTTTCCCACTTTGAAAAAGTCCATTTCAAATGAGTCTTGGCCCACAGGACACGACGGCGCTTCTGGACCATGTTCAAATATGGCTTCCTTTTAGCATGATAGAGCTTCATTTGGCATCTGCTGATGGCACGGTGGATTGTGTTAACCGGCAGTGGTTCCTGGAAGTATTCCTGGGCCCATTTAGTAATGTCAGTGACACAGTCATGCTGTTACCGAAGAATTGCTTGATCTGAGGAGTCTAAAGGCAACAACACCTGGTAAGGACATTTTTAAAGCTGTGTCAGATGCAGCTGACCAGATGAGACTTAAATGGGACAAGCTGTGTGGAGTTACAGTGGATGGGGCTCCAGCAATGGCAGGCGAGCGCAAAGGAATGGCATCTTTGGCATGCGCCAAGGTGCGAGAGAGCAGAGATAAAGCTGTCAAAATGCACTGCATCATCCACCAAGAAGCCCTCTGTGCCAAGACAGTCCAGCTTGGCGATGTGGTGAACAGAGTTGTGAAAACTGTCAACATAATTCAGGCACGAGGGCGCTATCACAGGGAATTTCAAGCTTTCCTCTTTGATGATGAAGACTCAACATCAGCTTCTCTCCTTATTTGACTTCTACCAAAGCTTGGAAAAGGCCAAGTTTCCTCTGATGACACGCCACGCAAAAAGAAGGATGAGTCTGTCCGGGTCAACATACATATGTGAGCAGACATTCTCTCTGTTACCTCTGAACAAAACCAGATTGAGAAGCAGAATGACTGACAGCCATCTCTGTGATGTCCTTCGCATCTCAACCACCAAACTTACTCCTGACCTGCCAGCTATCCTTCAGAACAAAGCACAGCGTCACTGCTCCCACTGAGCACCACACTTCCCTTTACAGGTGAGTTACAAATATACACACAGTTTTCAAGTGTTAATAAACCCAATTACTTAATAAATTTAGTCAATTAAAGTTGATGACAATTTGTAGCTAACATTATTTGATGGGTTAAGAAGCCCATTAATTAATTTGCTTAACAAGCTTGAAATATTCACGCCCCCTATTTCTCTTCTTGTCTCTGTCTTCATACAGACTATGAAGGGGATCACCATCCTAAGAAGAATCTGAGGCTGCCACTGAGAGAAGGACCTGCCAACCTTTTTTGTAAAAAATAAAATGAAAATCCATGAATAGAAAGCTGTGATGGACGCTTTTTTCTTCAAACATTAAATTACCAAGCATAATTTACCTGCATCTGATTGATTTTACTAACACTAATGCATTAGAAGTGAGGCAGTATACCTCAACTAGTGAGTGGCTCAGTCCTTCGTATATTTTTCTGTATGTGGCCCTCAGGAAAAAACGTTGGACACCCCTAGCATAGATGGTCTTTCAGAGTAGGAAGTCGGACTTGAGGGGGCGCTCCAGCTGAAAATTCTTACTAGGAACTTGGGATTTCTGTCTTCTCACTTCAAATCAAATGCACCATAAACTATTGGCTAATGCTAGCCTGTTTTTTAAACCTTTGAAAGGTGTAAAGTTCAGCATTTTAACTCTTCTGATACAATATCCAATTCAAATTTCCATTAGGCTGCTTTAGCCTGTCCAGTTACTGTGCATTGCAAGCTGCTTTGCAACTCATCTCCTCTTCCTGTGCTGTATTTTACTTAATCATTGTTATAGCTGTTTTGATGCAGTTGTCATAAGCACATGGAAGTGCTCAGAACAGCCGTGCCACCACACTACAGATGTAGTGGAAGTCATTGGTCCTGACCTAACTGCATTTTAATGTGGTTTTATTTGACAATTTCTGCTGGCATAAGCAATGATGGGATTGCATGAAGGTTGAAATTTTGGACAACTCACCTTTTGTGTTGAACAGGCGGGACTTCCTACAGTTGTAAACCACTTCCTGCTGGCACTGTTCCGACCCAGATACGATGGCACGTAGTTGTTCAGCTGAGGCACTGTAGTTAAACATCATGACATGAGGTTTCTGAAGAGATGAGCTCTGGACTGTGACCGGAGCTGTGCTGTTGTGGGATATCACGGTCCACACCTTCTTCTCTGAAAGGCAAAAAAGTTTTTCCGTAAACACCTCCTTTAAACACAGATTAGCAACATCTCATCCACACATTCTCCTCTGCAACTGAAAAACAAGTCATAAAGTTTCATTTTACTGTGCTTATTTTATACTGTGCTTTAGCATTAAAAAGGCCCCGAGCTTCTAAGTTCTAGTTTTTGTTGGACTCCCACAGAAAAAGCTGCGTGCAACACAAAGACATCTCTAAAAACAGACATGCAGAACCTGTAGGCAAGTTATAAACTTTTCAGTAGCAACACTTTTCATCGTTTCCTGCTGCTTACAGGGTAAAAGTCAGGCAAAAAGAAGAAAAAGAGCCAGGATATTGGCTAGGTAGACTTGAACCCTCAAATCCCTGGCTGTTTGAGCGCAGAGAATAAGTAATCAGGTGATAGGTGATGGACTTCAGGATTAAGCACACAATCATTTCACAAGTAGAGCCCCTTAGACAATGAAAAGGTAAGAATCTACATTACCATAAATAGAGGTAGAGTAAGTCTGTTTCTGTATTTCTGTTCAGTGTATGTAAATGTGCCCCTCAAGTCTTTACATAACTACACACCAGACACTTTATAGGGTACACCTTGCTAATATTGGGTTGTACCTCCTTTTGCTTTCAGAAGTGCTTTAATTCTTTACGGCATATATCCAAAAATGTGCTGGAAAAATTCCTTGAAGACTTTGCTCCACATTGACATGCTAGCATCACACAGTTGCTGCAGATTTGCCAGCTGCTCATCCATGATACAAATCTCCACCACATCCCAAACGTGCTCTATTAGATTGAGATCTGGTGACCGGGGCCATGTGAGTACAGGAAAACCACTTCCATGTTCAAGAAACCATTTTAAGATTATTAGATTTTTATGACATGGTGAGTTATCCTGCTAGAAGCAGCCATAAGAAGATGTATACAGTGGGATGGACATAATGGTTGGGCGTTGTTAAAATTATGATAGACTTACACCAAGAAAAAATTCTCCACACCATTAACCCACCACACACCAGACTAAACTGTTAATGCAAAATAACTATATACTTTCATGTTGTTTATGCCAAATTCTGACCCTACCATCCAACTGTCACAACAGTAATTGAGACTCATCAGACAGGGCAACATTTTTCCAATTTTCTATTGTCCACTTTAAGTTTCCTTCTCTTCTGGTGCTGTTTCCCATCTGCTTTAAGGTTCAATTTGTGAAAGCAAATAAGCTCTTCTGCATACCTTTGTTGTAACAACTGGCTATTTGAGTTACTGTTAGCTCAAAGCAGTCTGACCATTCTCCCCTGACTTCTGGTACTGATGCTCAGAGAACTGGATATTCAATTCAATTCAAGCTGAAGGCCAGCAGTTAAAAACGTACCTTCCGGCTGCGCCCTTGTATTCTAACAAGGGGTCGCTGCAGCAGATTAATCCGCATTGGTAATTTGGCAGAGGTTTTACACCAGATGCCCTTCCTGATGCAATCCTCCATGGTAAAAGTGGCTTGTGTCCTCACCTGGAATCGATCCAGGGACCTTTTGCTTCAAAGGCAAATGCACAAACCACTACGCTACCAGGGACACCGCCATCAGAAAACAATAGTATAATAATAATAATCATAATAATAATAAAAATAATAATAATAATAAAAATCTTCTTCTTCTTCTTCTTCTTCTTCTTCTTCATCTTCTTCTTCTTCATCTTCTTCTTCTTCTTCTTCTGGCTGCTCCCGTTAGGGGTCGCCACAGCAGATCATCTTCCTCCATCTCATCCTATCCCTTGCATCC
>VUQH01008035.1:7740-19756 GCA_015106775.1 Etroplus canarensis
AGCGCCACATCTCCAAACCATACATCATAGCAGGCCTCACTGAAGTCTTGTAAACTTTCCTTTCACTCTTGCTGCTATCTTTCTGTCACAAAGCACCCCTGACACTTGTCTCCACCCACTCCACCCTGCCTGTAATCTCTTCTTCACCTCTCTTGTGCTCTGTCCGTTGCTTTGGATGCTTGACTTTAGATATTTAAACTCATCCATCGTCATCACCTCCACTCCTAGCATCTTCACCATTCTATCTGCCTCACTCTCATTCACACACGTGTTCTTTCCTGCATGTGTGAGTTGTTGGGAGCACACTTGGAAAACAGCTGAGAAGAAAAAGAAAACAACCCAGGATACAACCCTGTGGAACTCCCATATTACAAGTAAGGAGGGGTGTCACAAAAAAATTGGGATCTGTCGAGAGATATCATTACGATAGAAAGACTGGTTGTTATTCAGCACAAGCCGGTGATTTAATGTATCAAAGGGTTTACAAAAGTAGATACAACACTTTAGAACATGGCTTATATTGAGCAAGACTTTATTGATTATACTGAATAACAATGTTGCTTGCATCATTGATCAGGTGGAGCAGATTATTCATTTGGTTAGAGAGGATTTTTTTTTCTCCAAAAATGTTGATATTACTGGGAGAAAGGTTATTAGACTTTTGCTTAAAACAGTAGTTGAATCCTCAGATTTAAAAATGGGGGTAATGTGAGCACTTTTACAGCTGGAGGGAAAACAGGAAACCTGATACAGACAATGATTAGATAGAGGGAAGGAGGCAATAAAGGCATCAGCAGGAGTCTTAACAAAATGTATATTTTAATGGATGAATATTACAGTCATGAGAATTTTTTAGAGTTGAACATATCCATATCCCACTCTGGTGGGATGGAAAAGGGGAAAAAAGGTGGGGATAAAAAAACTATCAAAGTTAGATGCTGGAGCTTTAACAACACAGCAAATGAATCAATGAAAGTATCTGCAATCTTTTCAGCCTCGGTGATGAGTGTCTTATAGAGAAATTGGAACTATTCATTTTTCATCTGTGATGATGTTCAACGCCTGCCATAATGCTTGAGGTTTACAAGAAGTTGGAGTATTTGCTTATGGAAATAGATAGCTTCAGCACTGACCTCCCCATGACCTTCTCAGCTGGCAAAACAATGACTAGGCAGCCATGACAGTTTACATACCTCAAGAACCACAAGGGCCAAATAACAGAGAGTGCAATCATCTAAGACCACAGTCTCACCACCAAGGCTAGAAAAAACTGGGGGAATATTTTAATTCGTTCCAAAGTCATTCCTCAAAATGATCCTTTTGTGTTTCTCTTTGTGCTCCATCTGACAACACACGTATACAGCTATATCAGTGTGTCAATGCTATTTCGCATACACACTCATACACAAGAAGACTCACCTTTCCCCATCTGGTCTGCTATGTGAATGGCCAAAGTCCAGACGCAGTTCAGGTTTGCCAGCTGTGAGCACCTTGAAGTGGCACAAGGATCGCCATCTGTACCTGCTAATAGGAATGGGATGGGAGGTAATGTAGTCCTAAATAATAGTGCTGGGATACTTGGCATCCCCCTTCCCCCTAACCTCCCACTACATTAAAGAACAATCAGTTTTTCAAAGCAAGCAATAATGCCACCTCATCATTTCACAGGTCTCATTCTGTTTACCATGCTGTGACTGAGGCTGGTAAAGTCACGGAATAATGATGTTTTAATCAATCATTCAATCGCTGTGTGAAGGTTCTAATAATGCAGTGTACATTGTGTTGTATTTCATTACTGTGGGCAAAGAGTAAATGTTTTTGTCTGACAACATATGTGAGCCTGACAGTGAAGTGACAGCCTGTCCATACAATCTTACACCCCAGTGCTTGCTGGTAAAGGCTCAAATCCCCAGAGACCTGAAAAGGATAAGAACTAGAAGATTGGTTAATCTTTAAAACGAGCAAAACTGAGCGAGCCAGAGATAATTCATGCTAAAAGTTGTGTTTCAAATAATTTCATAATTGAATTCAGTATCTCTTGGTTCCTGTGGTTCAGATTGTATTTATGCACCCTTGTTACCTCAAAGGATTTGTCTCAAGAGGGAGGCAAAGCCTGTAAAACACAATTAAGAAAATTTCACACAGACATGGATTTTATGTTCTCATGCAACCAAACATTGCTGCTAGGAGCCATCATTTACAATGTTGACCTCTTGCTTCTGCAGTAACAATGTAAGGATTAAAGAGGAAAACTGAAATATACACTCTGGGCAATTTATTAGGTACAAATGCTCGTTAACACAAATATCTAATCTGCCAATCACATGACAGCAATTCAGAGCATTTAGGCATGTAGACATGGTCAAGATAACCTGCTGAAGTTCAAACTGAGCATCACAATGGACAAGAAAGGTGATTTAAGTGACTTTGAACTCAGCATGGTTATTGGTGGTAGACGGGCTGTTCTGAGTATTTCAGAAATAGGTGATCTACTGGAATTTTCCTACATAATCATCTCTAGGGTTTACAGAGAATTGTCTGAAAAAGAGAAAATATGCAGTAAGCAGCAGTTCTGTGGCTGAAAATGCCTTGTTGATGCCAGTGGTCAGAGTAAAATGGCCAGACTCAAGTTGATAGGTATGCAACAGTAACTCAAAAACCCACTTGTTACAACCAAAGTATGCAGAAGAGCATCTCTGAATGTACAACACTTCAAACTTTGAAGAAGATGAGCTGCAGCATCAGAAGACCACAACAGGTGCCACTCCTGTCAGCTAAGAACAGGAAAATGAGGTTCCGACCCACACAGGCTCACAATAGGAGACTGGCAAAAACATTACCTTTTCTGACGAGTCCGTTGTGACATTCGGATGGTAGGGTTAGAATTTAGAGTAAACAAAATGAAAACCTGGATCCATCCTGGTTGAGGCCACAGGTGGTGGTGTAAATGGGGGGATTACTAACTTTACACACGTTCCATTAAATATGTATAAATAAGAATGATAGAGAATATCAAGATTAAAATACATGAACCCTATATGCAAGAAAGTGCAATATGTAGCATAAGAACTCCAGAGTTAAGCAATAATATATACAATATACTGTATACATGATATGGGAATTGAAAATAGTCCAGCCTTTAGGGAGGAATTGTAAAGTAGGCATTATTTCCTGTGGCATTCTGTGGTGCATCATAGTGGGATGAGTCTGTTGCTGTATGTGCTCTTGTGCCAGTCCAGCACATCATGTAGGGGATGTGAAGGATTGTCCATTATAGTCCTAATGGTGTGGGGGATATTATTTTGGCAGACTTTGGACCCCTTGGCAACAATTGAGCATTGTTTAAACATCACTTGTCCATCATTGCTGACCATCTTCTGGTGGCTTCCAGCACCTCGTTGTATCTATGCCATGAAGAATTAAGGCAGATGTGAAGGAAAAAGAGGGTCCAACCCAGCACTGGCAACGTGTATCTAATTAATTGGCCAGTAAAGGTAAATGAGCTGAAAATAACTCAAAGTTAACTTACATTAGCTATACTGGCTTTAACCTTGTGTTGCAAGGACAGCGTTTACCTTAATAAATGAATTTTTTCCTGTGCTCCATCTGTTGCGTTAAGAGTCAAAATAAGCACATAAACATGGCATATGTTGCTCATGTAATTATATTCTAAATTTCAGAAACCTGATGAGAATATTAATTATTAATTCAAACAAACTGTGTCTTACATCGACTCTGTCTTGTTTTACTTTATCATAGCAAACAGTAACTCATACCAGATTATGTTAATTTTTCTACTGAATAAGCAAAATACAGAAGATGCTGTTTCACAGAGTCTCTTGGGGTGTTGCTGAGAGGCACATACGTGGTACAGTCAATGTTTTTTAAATGACGCTTAATGAACAAAACAAAACAAACAGGGTCCACTACGAATTCACTTCACCGAACATAAATGTGCTGTGACTCATGGCCGGAGATAGCATATTGACACCGGCCACAGTACGATACTCTGTGCTTGCGGTCAGAAATTCAGTAAGACCACAGTGTCAACAACAACTGCCAGCAGCAAACACTTCTGCAAAGGTCACCACCGTACATGAGAAAGGTCACCACTGTACAGCAGCAGCCTGCGGTTTGTTTTTATGCCTTTACATAATAGTTTATTATTTGAAATATCATAGCATTCAGGGAAAACAAATCCTGGCTGATCACATGTAAAGATTACCCTGTAGATTTGCAGACTTTTTTTGAGCCAACACTTCAGTAAAAATGTAAATTGCTGCAGACAGCAAAGTCGCAAACCCCCATACCTGACTTTAACACAGTGAACAGTGTGTCGCACATGCTCAGAATTATGTTCTTTGCTTTCTGTCAGTCCATAATAAGCTTTCCAAAAGAGCTTAAACAGTGATTTACTGTAGGCTGTACCATTGGTCATCCCACTGTTAATGAGAACTCCTTGTTTTTGTTAGCTACACTATTTAATAATGCTCTTTTAAATGCAGCAATAATTACACTAGAAAGAAAGAACCTTCAGCTGTTCCTTTGTATTTCCCCAAGGGGTCACCACAGTGGATGAATCCGCACAGGTAATTTGGCAGGGATTTTACACCAGATGCCCTCTCTGAGGTAGCACTCCCATTGTGGAAAGGGTTTGTGGACTCAAACCAGGAATCTTTTGCAGGCAAGGTGAATGTGTATACACCTACAGTAATCACGCTGAAGAAGATAGTTAATAAATTTTAATATAATATGTAAATCAAGCATGGCACCATCAGCTGTTGGCTCTGCTGATATCCTTCTGCTGCTGCACATCTGCAAGCTGCTTCGCAACCCAGCTTTTCCTTTTCAAGCTGTGTCTGACTTAATCTATGACACCTGCTTTCCATGTATGCACGTGGAAAGGGAGACAGGTGTGGGGAAAAGTGGGGAGGTAACGAAACAGAACCATCCCACCAAAAATAAAGTATTGCAGACAGAAATAACTATATATATGTTGCTAATAACGGTGTGATTGTGAACATGAATGGCTTTCTGCAACTCGGTGCCATACCTGTGTGGAACTTGTGAGAGATTCCAGACATAATTAAAACTGTCAAAAATGCAAAGAAATATTTATAGTAGAATATAATGACATATAAGATACATTAAACTTCTGAGATACTCTTTATCAAAATATAAGTGTAATAAATCGGATTTTATTTAATGAAGGCAGGACACCCCGCTTACAGTCTAATTCATACCAGGATGAACCATTTGTTCATACAGGTTGATGAAATTCCTGCATCTAGTCACAGATGGAGCTCTAGCAATGTGTAAAGGCTGGCTTTGATGTAGCCCATGACTAATCATTAGGGGCACTTCGTAATAACACAGTAAGTGACATGAGACGTCGACTTCTTAGGCACTTGGTGCACGGTAGCCAGCTTGAGGGAAACACAAATGTCTGTGACAACTGCCAGCTGAGATGCATAATTCGTTGCTCTCCTGGGTTGATGCCAGTGCCCTTTGCAATGTTATTTTTAATGTATGGCACCATCTATCACAGACCTGTGAGTGCACAGGTGACTGCTTTAAATTTATTTTACAATCTCTGACCTACCCCTCTGCTTTATAAATGGTAGGTTTCACTTCTATAAATCCAGAATTCATCCAGTTACATTGCAATAACTTCGATTCTGTTTAAGACACTGATGACTTGAATTCATCATAACAGTAACAAAATAGCTGCCAATGTTGGAACCTCTTTCAAACAACATAAATTGTAAAAACCTTACCACTGGGCTGTGTTCAAACCCTGTTCTATGTGCCTCAAACGCAGCAATCCTTTAAAATCGGATTATTTCACAAACACAATCTTTAGAAAGCTACTAATGTCTTTGGGAGCGCGTTTAATTTGCACAGCGTGTTATTCATTTGTCTCTGACCCTGCAGTCAGTTTCTTTCACAGGCCCTCCACACACACACATTCATCTCCATTAAAGTCAGTGAGGGGTCTCCCAAGCCCTTCACACCTCTGTCAGTCCCCATACTTCGGATGACATTGAGCCCAGCAGTAGTCCAAGAGCTGCGGGGAAGGTGAGGGTGACACAATGGGAGTCCATGTAGTGTTGGACTCCTCTAACTGCTTCAACTGCAACTACCTTTCATGACTTCAACTACTGATACTGCTACTACTTTTAATGCTAAAATGGCTACTGCTGCCATGACTGTAAATAGCACTACTTCTAACACTTCTGCTGTACTATGATTTTTCTTCTGTTATTGCTGCCGCTGCATATTCCTACTTCAATACTGCCAGCAAATACTGCATAAATAAATAATTGTGTGCACTCTCACTAGCTAGAAAGATAGTTACAAAGGGTAAAGGGTAGGCTCCCCCTCCCACTTATACCCTGTCATCCACCATTGCCCATCAGACCCAACATCATCTGGGAAAGTGGAGGCCACAGTTTTATTGGCGCTTATGACCCAAAGCAGACCTGCAGTGATCAACAGGGGGATGGACACTCCGACATGCCGTGGCCAAGGAGACCAGTGGACCATAGCGGCTTCATTAACACCGGTACATTAACTTTAAATCCATGCAAAGCCACCCCTCCCCTCCCCCAGGCCACCCCCCTCAGAACATCAGGTGAGAGGCCTCAGCTACAGCTTGTGAGGGTCAATCTGCAATAAAAGGCATCCGTTTTCACAGCCTGCGGCACAGAGATTGGAGACCTCCCACTCCTCTTTGAGCCATTAACTTCACCCTTTCATGGCAGACAGAGGAACCATTGACTGAGCTCCCATAATCCCTGGCATTACCTTCACCTGACCTTCATATGCCCAAGGAAAGAGCAAGCATGTATGAAAAGATGGGACTGCTGAAAGGAGGCTGCAGCTGTTGAAAGGGAGATAGAGAGAGCATGTGTGATTTCCAAATTTTTCACAGGTTGCATTTCTCTTTTTGAAGTGTGTTCTGAAGGACATGACTTACTACATGAAAAAAATAGTCAGCTCAATAGCTCTAGAATTTTTTTCATCATATCTGTCTGTTTTGCAGAACAGCATTTTACAGCTAATGCCAGTGGTCAGTGCCAGTGTGTGCTTGTTGTACCAAGGCGGGATATTTAATTCTGCAGGGCAAACAGTTTCAAGTTCATATACATTATGTATGGGAATATTATTTCAAGAATAAAGTTTTGCATTGATTTAATATCCTTCATAGTTTTGTTGACTGTGTGCCAATTCAATGACCCTGCAAGTTCACTTATCAAAAGCTTTTATTTTACTTAGTTTATCATTAGTATTGCTAATATTTATCTATCTGTATATATATATATATATATGGTTGCTCTGAAAAACTTTCAGTAAATGCCTAAGCCTTAATAAAGCCAAGTTAAAAAAATGTAGTAAGATGCACTATATGAACAAAAGCATTAGATCACGCCTCTTAATCAGTAAATTCAGGTGTTTCATTCAGTCCCGTTTCCACAGGTGTATAAAATCACTCACCCAGCCATGGAGTCTGCCTTTACAAAAAATTTGTGAAAGAATGGGTCATTCCAAAGAACTAACTGAATTCAAGCCTGGTACTGTAATATGATGCCACCATTGCAGAAGTTGATGAAGCGTCTTTTAATAATACCACTTACAGTTGTTAGTGGCCACTAAGGAATAGACATATAAAGTTACAGAGCACGTTAGCTGAGTGCTAGGCAATTTATTGGGTAAAAGTCTCGAAAACTCTGTTGACTCTGTAACTGCAGGGTTCCAAACCTCCTCCTGCATTAACATCAGCACAAAAACTGTCCACCAGGTGCTTCATGACATAGCCAAGCACCTGAATGCAAGCCTTACATCACTGAGCACAATGCTAAGTGTCAGATGGAGTGGTGTAAAACATGCCACCACTGGACTCTGGAGCAGTAGAAATATGTTCTGTGAGGTGACAAATCATACTTTTTTTTTATCTTGCAGCCTAGTGGATGAGTCTGGGTTTGGTGAATGCTAGAAGGATATTACCTGCCTGACTGCACCTTGCCAACTGTAATGTTTGATGAAGGAAGTACAATGTTATGAGTTTTTTTATGGGGTTATGTAAATATTTGAACAATTCTGTTTCCAATTTTGTGGGAACAGTGTAGGGAAGGCCCTTTTCTGTTCTGGTATGACTGTTCCCAAGTGCACAAGAAAGGTCCATTATGACATGAGTTTAGTGTGGAAGAACTTGATTGGCCTACACAGAGCCCTGACCTCAACCCCATCGAACACTTTTGAGATAAGCTAGAACAGAGACTGCGAGCCAGGCCTTCTCATCTAGCACCAATGTCTGACCTCACAAATGCTTTTCTGGATGAAAAGACACACTCCAAAATCTTGAAGAAAGCCTTCTCAGAAGAGTGGAAGCTCTTATAACTGCAAAGAGGGGAGCAACTCCTTATTAAGGTCTATAGATTTAGAATGGGATGTCATCCAGTGGATGTAATGTGTAGGTGGCCCAATACTTTAAACCATATAGTGTAAATACATAGATGGATACCTTTACTTAGGCAGAGAAACAAATTTAGGTCAAAGCTCTCATTTAAATTAATGCACATGCATTTGATTTTCAGTATAAAATATGTACCAGAATATATATCTCTAAAAACACACATATGTTCATAAAATCTTGCATATATACATCCACAGCACTCACAAAGACATATATAAAAGTATATGAAAAGAATAATAATAATAAATCTGAATTAAATACAAAACAACATGAAAATCAACATTTCACAGACACATAGATCATAGACAAATTGATTAAGAAAAACAAGAGCATTTGTAATATAAAACATCACCCTCACAAAAGCTGAAACTGTTCTATGGCAACATGATCATTACTATCACTTAAACAAAGCTTTAAAAATGTTTGTTGCTTCATGCAAATATTACTTTCTTGTACAGCCTGTTCTTAAAAGACAAAAGATTTTAGACTTTCTACTTGAGGTTGCTCCTACAACGTCGTCTGCTTTCTCTCACTGATGATGAGCTGCTCCTTTCCGTTTGAAATCAGGAACGCTCTCTGTGGACCAGTTGTGCTCAGCTGCCTTTGTAGGAACTCACCCAGCCATACGCCAAGGAGATTGATGTTACTAGATTTAATACTTTCCTTTCCATCATTCGCTTCAACATCTCATGAGCAGGTGGTTATTTTTACAAACTCGTTCATTTTCTTTTTAAACAAGAGAGTAACTTGCTTACGGTAGAGTGTGCAATCACACTCAAGAGAGGAACGGAGCAGAGATTACCCTTGATGAATCATCTCTATTGCACATCTTATTACATGCAACCTACTGTGTTACAGTGTATTTTCACATGTGCATTTGCATCCTCGTGCATGAGTAATGAAATTAGATGGAGAGGGTGCAGGTTAGGAAGCTTTATCCACAGACTTCAAGTGTGCAACACACAGGTACAAATACCTGGTAATTTGTGTTG
This sequence comes from Etroplus canarensis, assembly GCA_015106775.1. Taxonomy (NCBI): domain Eukaryota; kingdom Metazoa; phylum Chordata; class Actinopteri; order Cichliformes; family Cichlidae; genus Etroplus; species Etroplus canarensis. The sequence continues at coordinate 17,209 of VUQH01008035.1, forward strand.
TAAAATAACAGACTGATCAAATTCTGGAGATTCACTTACCAAAACTAGTACAATTAATTGCTCAGCAAGTCATATTTGACATTAAAAATGCTTCAAATGGCACCGACCAATTACTGTCAAGCTAATTCAGTGATTAGGGAATTAGCGGAGATGAAGCTTAGTAGACTGCCACCGTGCTGTGCTCATACTTTATGTAACTTTCTGTACAGATTTTATTAAATGGGAAATAACCTAAAAAGACAAAAAACATTTTCTGTACCAGGCTGTAAGCATGTCTACCTCTGAAGCTGATCACGTTACATGACCACTGACTTGCTTTTGGAGCCGGCTTCAAGTGGCTATTTGAGGCACTGAAAAATTTTGGCTTCATTCTTGAACTCAAAGTAAGAAGGCACTTACTTACCTACTTTTTATGGTGAATATGCGGTGAGCGCTGAGCCAACCGAAACTGTAGGAAAAGTGCACGCACAGAAACAGAACAGCAGAACTGCTGAATATTATTGTACTTGTCAGGTGAGTGGGTTGTAAGCTGTATGAAGAATTACAATGTTGAACATACACACACACACACACACACACACACACACACACATACCTGGATACTTGGATGATAAGTTTGCACTGAAGAACAGACTGCTGCAATACCCACCTCACTACATGGCAAAACTATAAACACTGTCACTTAAAATCATTAACAGTGAACATGACCACATGACCGTCTAATGTCAGGGTTTGGAACCCAGTATTGCACATTGCCCTTTGGATGGTCTTGCCACAGAGACACAGCAGGCCATGGAGCACTTTGTTTGGTTTTGAATTCTCTGGGGGAAAAGGGAACATGGTGGAAGAGGGCATAGAAATAGAATGAAAGAGTAATTCAGCTGGGGCCCTTAAGGGGGAATATGGATGTCCTGCAGGGTAGATACTCAAGAGTTTTGCAGCACAACAAAGCACTTTGAGTTCTAGTTGCACTGCTCACCTTGTGTTTACGCAGACAAATGGATATGCATTAGTAAAAAGGTGTGTGTTTGCGTTTGTGTGTGTGTGTTTTGGGGGCAGTAGTGAAGTCCTGGCTTGATATTTTCCCTCAATTGGTCTCTACAGCCTAAAATAAATGCAAATATATTGCCTGTATTTAGCTATTTTGAACCAGAAGTTCAAGAAATGAAGGAATTTAAATGAGATCACTGGAGAACCACTCCATCTTTCATGTGTTTTGTGAACACATTAAAGAGTAATGGCACTTCTACAGAGCTCTGAGGACTCATGTTCTACATAGTGTCTGTTCTCAGTATAATGGACGTGACTGGCAGACGTACAGTCAGGTGGATTCAACATAATCTTCTGGTTCCATTTACTAGCACAGAGTACAGTTCTTTTCTCTACATCAGCCCAGGAGCTTCTCAGGTTCACAGCTTGTTAAATTCTTCATGGAATATTTCTGACACTGAGATCAGAGTGACTGCATTATGATCAGCTTGACTTGTACCATATTGAAGCTATATGAGGCTATAAAACACATTCAATCATGCATTCTGTTTTCGTTTCCTTCACAGGATCAGCGTTAACCTTTGCATACACGATCAAATGTCATTTGTGAGGTGTACACAGAGAAGGAATATCTGAATAGGTATCACAGAGCTGAATTCTTTTCTCTTCGCAAACCGAACATCCATAATAGAAGCTGTGATGAATCTGCTTGCCTGCATCTATCCTTCATTTGTGCCGAAGGGGCTACAGCAGCTATTGATTTTGGTAAATGTGAATGGAACAAAATTATAGGAGGAAAAAAAGCTCATGTCTCACTTGTGACAGGTTATCTTATCATTCAATTTGCCTCCTGGTTGTCTATCTCTCGAGATAAGCAGATTGCAGTTATCCCAAACATTGCTTCTCTCTGCAGAAACACTGTCGCAGTATTAAAGGGTTGCATATAGTGCGGTGAAATGAGAAGCTTTTATGCATAGAAAGGCTGGAATCCCCTTAAATATCGAATATAATGATAATTCAACAGTTCCCCTACAAGACTTCAAATGTGGCGTGAAGTGGAAAGATTTTCCCATATATGTGGATTTGTTTCAACACAGCAACATAACATTATCTATCTGTTTAAGTTTTGGAAGGTTTCTGGCTTTTCCATGATGACAGTTTAAGTGAAATGTGCCTAAAAAAGCAGCACAGTTTTTTCAGATATTCATAAGAATATTGTTTTTCTGAAGTTTGAAACACTGCTTTTATGTAACAAAAATTTGTTGCATCATTTGAGTCACAGCAGTGCATAGCCATTCACTGAGCCACTGTACAATGTCTGTGCAACTGACAGAAGCAATGACAGCAAAATGAGCAGAGTCACGGCACCCTCTGCAGGAGACGAGCGGAGAGGAAGGACTCATTTAGACCCTTCTGCTACCTTCAACTAAAAAATAAAAAGGCAAACTAAAAATGCTGCTTCTAGCAATCCAGACTTTGACCATACAAGGAGGTCTGAAAACAGTTGGTTGGTGTTATTTATTCTGCATTTGCATCTAGCCGGCAAGGTAAACAGAAG
>VUQH01008042.1:11762-25553 GCA_015106775.1 Etroplus canarensis
CTTTGTGCAATACAACCAACCAATGACAAGAAGCTCATCACTTTCTACATGTCACACAATACAATAACCTGTGAACTGCGGCTGACCATGAGCCAGATAAGTTACTATATCTGTGACAGTTTGGTTACTTCATAATTATTTTTTTCTTGTAACCCAACAATGTTTTTTAAAACATAAAGTTTGCATCATTAAAGGCATTCCTACTACACGTTCAGCTATGATTTTTTTATGTATATTCTTGCTGTGTCTGTACTACTATCAGTTCTACTATCTTAATTGTATGCTATATTGCATTGATTAGCAGGCCTCTGTGCAGTGTGTTCATACAGTCTAAGGATGTACACTATATGGACAAAAATACTGGGCCGCCCATACATTACACCTACAGGACCTGGCTCACAGTCTCTGTTCTAGTTCATCCCAAAGGTGTTCAGTGGGTTTGAGATCACTGCTCTGTCCAGATGAGCCAAGTCCTTCATCAAAGTCATCCAAACATTTCTTTATGAATCTTGTTTGTGAACCAGGGTACAGTCATGTTAAAATAGAAACGGACCTTCCCCAGGCTCTTCTCAACAAATTTTAAGCATAGAGTTGCCCAAAATATCATGGTAACTAAGGGACCCAGGCCAGTCCCAGAAAAATATCCCCATAGCATTACCCCTCCTCTACCAAACTTGGCATTTGCCAAACCCAGACTCAGTGAGCACACTGCCAGATAAAAAAAAAAGAGTGATTCGTCACACTGCAGAACATGTTTACACAACTCCATCTGAGGCTTGGCATTGCGCTTGGTGATGTAAGGTTTAGATGCTGCTGTTCGGTCATGGAAACCCATGCCATGAAGCTTCCTGCACATAGTTTTTGTGCTGATGTTAATGCCAGAGGAGATTTGGAACTCTGCAGTTATTGAATTGGCAGAGCATTGGCAACTTTTACACGCTAGGCACTTCAGTGATGCTGGTCTGTATTTTACGTGGTCTGCCACTTTGTGGCTGAGTTGCTGTGATTCATTCAGCTGCTCAACCATGGAAACCCATGCCATGAAGCTCCCGGCTCACAGTTTTTGGTTTGGAACTTTGCAGTCATTGAGTTTGCAAAACGTTGGCAGCATTTTAACACTATGCGCCTTAGTATTCTGCAACCCTGCTCTGCAGCTTCATAGCTGAATTGCTGTGGTTCCTAAAGGTTTCCAATTTGCAATAAAAACATTTACAGCTGATCGTGAAATATCTAGGAGGGGAGAAATTTCATGAACTGACTTGCTGCAATGGTGGCATCCTATTACACTGGAATTCTGTGAGCCTTTCTTTCACAAATGTTGTAAAGACAGACTGCATGTCTGGGTGCTTGATTTTATACACTGTGGCAATTTTATACTCTGGCAATGGGACTAAATGAAACACCTGAATTCAGTAATTAAGAGGTGTGGCCCAATACTTTTATCCATATATTGTACTTTGCCTACCAGGCTTAATTTTCTAGCCCATCCTCTTGTGTAAATATGGTCTTTTCTGTTTTCAAAAAGCCAACTTTGCAATGGCCAAAATCCTTAAATAGGCTTTAAAACTGGACTTCATGAAACAGTGGGTGATGTCACAGTCTTTAATATACATGTAATGGTTTCTTTATGTATCTACCTCTGTTACATTGCATTACACCTAAACACTGAGTATAAAAACTCAGTAAAATAGTTAAAGTGCCTTACACACCCATATTTAACATTATTGTACATCCTGATAACCAGCTTACATGGCTTCCTTGTGTGATTTTGACCATTTTTGTCATTTTCACAGTCCATGCCAATGTGTTGCTTTTTCACTGGTCTGCCTCTTCCCTCCCAAACATCACTGTCCGGTTCCCATGCCAACAGTTTCTGGGAGATTATTCCGGTGCACTGGTATGGAAGCTGCGGAAATGTGTCATCACAGAGAATGTAGGTGGGGAGAGGAGCTCTGTGTGTGGAGGGATGCCCAAAGGAAGAAGCGAGTGGGCTGCAGAGATGTATATAAAGAAGAGCTCAGTGGTGCTCAGACTCCACTGCTTGCTCACACTCTGTAATTTCACAGCAGAGTTTTCAGAACGAAGAGCAGATTGGAAAAGGAGGAAAACAGGATCTCTCACATCATCTTATCAAGCTGCGCCCTCAGGGACATGTCAGCCAGCTTTCACTGATTGAGTGCTTCATACTGTTACAAATTTTTGCCTTTTTATTTCTGCATAATCTGTCTCTAAACAGCTGAGGCAGCTGATCAGACACACAAAATTTTTTAAACAAAAGGTTCAAAATCCTACATCTTACGCTTCATCTGACCTAGAGCTTCAGTGTCTACGGCTCATCATCCTCACATTTGGGCCACTGTTCACCATGGCGACCAGCATGGACACGCTCCCTGCCCATCTGCTGCCTTTGGTGATGGAGGAGTTCCCCCAGTCTCTGGCCACAGCTTGTGTCTGCAGGGCCGGACAACGTGAGCCCCGCCTCCGCTGCGTACAGTGTGGCATCATTGAGGAGGAGGAGGAGGACTGCTCCACCCTAGAGGAGGACCAGGCCCAGCGCTCTTTCCTGCAGACCGTGGAGAGCCTGAGGAGGAGTACCAGATGAGCTGATCCAAAGGGAGTTCTAGCATGACTGTGACATGTTTGACCTATTTGGCTTCCCTGCAACCAATTTGGCCCAACAGATGTCTCCAGCGTGATGGATGCAGACTGTGCTGACATGAAACCTCTGTGGGTGGTGATATTTTGCCATTATTGTTGGGGAACATACAGCACACAGCAATATGGCAACAGATGAGACTGCACTGAGTGAAGACACTAAGAACTGTGATGAAGCATTTGTTGCATAGAGCCAGTGAAAAGGTGCTGGCAGATTCATATATTTTATCTACATTGTCAGAGTAGATTTGCTTTATTGTATAGTGATTTTCTGCAAAGCATTACTATCACTGTGTCACACTGCTATGTATCATGCACATAAATATATTTCTTTTTGTTAATGTTCATGTGCCTGCTGTTAAGATTTTAAATTTAATATAACAACCTTATGATCTAAGACATATTTTGTGGTCTGTCCTCTCTATTATTAAAGGATAAATAGTTATATTTAAAGTTGACAGCAGAGTTTGTACACCAGTTTCCTATTATTATTCATATCTTATAGTACAACCTGTTTTTCAAGGGGACATGTTGATTTACAGCAAGCCATTAGATATTTTTCAAGGCTAACCATGTGGTGGCACTATTGACACACTTTCTTTTACCTTAATAGAACACAATATACTGTCCTTCTCAATAGTCTAGCTTAACCTTATATTCAAAGCTGAAATCTTTAAATTACTCATGCAAGTCCTGATATAATTCAACCACTAATTTATACTGTCTCTGAGAAATAAACAAAAGAAACAGTTGGGAATTGTAAAGGAAAAGGGCACCACTACAGCACATTAGTCCTTCAGCTATTACACAGTGCCCTCCTTAGGGCTTGAATAAAAAAGCAAATCCCCCTTATGTGTTTGTGTATGTGTGTGCGTTTTCATCCTGTGACCAGTTTATTCTCACCGTGATTAACAAGATGTTCTTTTTTTCACCATCTTGATAATCACCATTGCACCATTTTTGCACCAGCTCCATCCCTGCATCATGCTTGCTCTCTCAGAAACGCGGCTGCACTGTACTGTTCCAAAGGCAAAAACAAATATTTATGAAGGAGCTATTATGAAATGAATGAATGAAAGAGCAGTTGTTCAAATCATTGATGCATTCAGTTGCATTCTCTCCATTTCTAAGAAAACTGTGAAATTTCTGTTTTTTTGTTTTGTTTTGAAAAAACACTCTGCAGATGTCTGCTCCATAAATGAATTCAATTACAGATACTGTATGCCATCTGGAGCCAGTTTAATTTTTGGTTGTTATGTAAATATCAGTTTCATTGTGAGGGAGCTTTTCGTTTTCAAATTTTCCATGCAAGAAAACAACTCTTAATTCTGCTTGCCGCAATCACTACAGCTGCTTTCCTAAGAAAACAAAAGACCTGAATCATTTATAGTTTAATAATACTGGAATTTTGATTACCTAACACACAAACTTTTCAAACTTTGTTTAAAAATTCTTGAAATATGATTTTTTTTTTAAATTTTTAAGAAATCACAGTTTTGGTTAAGAGTTGCTGACAGTCAAGGAGTGAACATGTCTATTATTCATTCCAGGTCAATAGAAGTTATATGAAGCAATCATCATAGCATCCCACAGTGACTGCAGATTTGTCAGATTGACATTTGTAATAACAAGCTTTGGTGCTCTATTGGACTGAGCTCCTGTGATTGTGGAGGCCATTTGTGTACAGCTATCCTATTGTCATGTTCAAGAAACGAGTTTGAGATGATTTAAGCTTTGTGACATGGTGTGTTATCCTGCTGGAAGCCGCCATCAGGAGATGGGTACACTGTGGTCGTAAAGGGCTGGATGTGGTCAGCAACAATACTCAGGTAGGCTGTGTTTAAATGATGCTCCATTGATACTAAAGGCTCAAAATGTGCCAAGAAAAAAATCCTTACACCGCTAAACCACTAACACCAGTCTGAACAGTTAATACAAGGCAGGATGGATCCATGGTTTCATGTTGTGTACTCCAAATTTTGACCCTACCATCCAAATGCAGCAGAAATCGAGACTCTTTAGACCAGGCAATATTTTTTCGGTCTTCTACTGTCCAGTCTTGGTTAACCAGTATGAACTGTAGCCTCTGGCAACAACAAGGTACTGTCCAGAGAACTGCTGCTCAGTGTGTATTTTCTCCCTTTCAGACCATTCTCTGTAACCTTAGAGATGGTTCTGCAGGAAAATCCCAGCAGGTCAGCAGTTTCAGAACTAGTCAGACCAGCCAATCTGGTACCAACAACCATGGCATGTTCAAAGTCACTTTTCTTTCCCATTCTGATGCTTGTTTTGAACTTCAGCCAGTTGTCTTGACCATGTCTTCATGCCTTAAGTGGCCAGTAGATAGATAGATAGATAGATAGATAGATAGATAGATAGATAGATAGATAGATAGATAGACATTTCTGATGTTATGCTTTTACTAGTGCAAAGCCTTAATCTCTGTAGCTTCTGTAGCTAGAGTCCATCTCAGGACAAATCACCAGTCTCTTAGAAGGCTAACACAGACAGACAACCACACTTACCCTGACATCTATAGGCAATTTAGAGTTGCTGACCTGTATGCAGTTGTGCCTCTGAGGAAGGAAACCCAAACATGCATTACAAAGGGCGAACATGTAAACTCTGCACAGAGAGACAGTTTCCTTCAGGATCATCTTTTTTCCGAGCTGACATGACAAACACTGAATTTATTGAAGCATTTCTGAAACATTTTTGTACAGTGTCCCAAGACGCCTTGCCACAGACACATCTCTGCTTGTGAGACAAGAAGGGCACTGCACACTCACACACTATGGCTTGAAACACTCTCACCTACACTGCAGGCTGCAGGTTTTTTGGGAATATTCTTCCCTGTGGAATTTATCTCTATGGAATTTCCTTGATTGGAGGACTGGAAGAAAACAGCAAAATCTCCTACTTGATTAGGGATTTTCCACTTACTCTAAAGTCATGTGGAATTAATGCACAAAGGGACAATCTTGTAAACATAATATATTGCATTCTGTATATTTTAAGAAATGACTTAATCATGTCAGGAAAAAAGCAAACTGATGCACCCTATTAGTCTAGTGATATTTATCCGTCTTGTAGTGTAAACATCAGGTTTAGTAGGAAAATAATAGGTTTTGTTATTAGAGCTTAGAGATCAAGCCCCTTATTTGGCATTTATTTGGTATATAATAATGTAATTTGACAATGGTCAAATTAGACTACAGTAACATTATTGTATTATTTGCCAGGTCATGTGGGATAGAAAACTTTAGTAAGAAGGTGTATGAAGGGCTAGTTTATCTGCTTATAACACAAATGAAACTTAAACCAATAGCTCAAGTCTGACATCTCAATTTCTGACATTTGGATGGCAGGATTAGAATTTGGTGGAAAGAAAGCATGGATCCATCCGGCCTTGTATTAAAGGTTTGAGATGCTGGTTGTTTGGGGGATATTTCTTGACACTCTTTGGGCCCCCTTTGTATCACTTGTGCATCATTTAAAAGCCACAACCTGTTGTTGACCATTTCCCATCCCTTGGATGTGTAGCTGACAAATCTGCAGCAACTACCTGATGCTATCATGTGAATACGGACTAAAATCTCTGAGGAAGGTTTCCAGCAGCTTCTTGAATCTATGTCCTGAAGAATTAAGGCAGTTGGGGGTCCAACCTGGCACTAGCAAACTAGCAATGTGCACCATATAAAGTGGCCAGTGAGCATATTTGTGATATCATTCCTTATATGAACTGTTTACTGTAACAAACAGTTTAACCCAAAAGAAGAGTTCTCACAGCAGCACCATGTTTGCTTTGTTCTTGGCTCATTGCTGAATTAGTGAACCTCTAAAGCTGATCCACACTTAACCACCCGCTACATCAGCTGGGTGTTTATATTTTTGTCTATTTTGAGTGTATTTCTTTTTTTCCAACCCCAGCATACCTTGGAATTGAATTCCCTTGGTTCCCAGGCTGTGCAATACCTTGTGTGTAGTAGAGATTTCTTTTGGTCGAGTTTAATTTTATTAAAGCCCTAATTGTTTATAATGTGCATTACAATACACTGCTGATTCAGCCCAGTAATTAGATATAAATAGGCTAATTATCTTAGGGGTAGAATGATTTTGCACAGCTTTCCACCCTAACCTGCTTGTTGCTGTTGTTTTTAGAAGCTTTCTTTTTTGCTTAGTTCAAACTTGTGTGCTGTGTAGGGATTAATATTGTACACTGGCTTTAGGGATGTGGGCATGCTGTTGTCTTGGACTCAGAACATTATCACAATATGCCATTAATGCTTAATAAGAAACTATATTTACTTTTTCATATGTTCAAATTAAATTAGGTGCACTGTTTAAAACCATTAAAAAATAAAACAAATAAACACACAAGATAAAAAAGTAATATTCAGGCTACTAGGGTGCTTCTTTTTCTTCTTTTTTGGCTTTTGTTAATGCTTTTAAAAACTTAAAATTCAGTGTTGATATTACTAGTAGTTGGGCACGATGGTAAAATTTAATATAAATAAAACAAAACGCACAAACAAACAATCAAAAAACACTTGCATATTGATTCAGTATGTAGTCTTTTAAAATACATATGTTTGATATACTTTTAAATTAATATAAAACATACTTTAAATATATAAAGAAGAGCATTATTTTCAATTTGCAGTTAGTTTGCAGTTAATTTACTCAAAATATTAACTGTTTTATAGGTCTTTGTGGTGTCATAACTATTTGAGATGTCACTCAAATTTTATTGTTTTTATTTAGTTTTTATTTATTTTTAAATAAAAATAAATATATGTACACATATCTGTAAAATGAGTAAGCATGTTTTAATTTTTTCTTCCAAAAAAGGTTTTTTGTATCATAATTCACTGTGTATTTATGTGATTTTTTTCTGCAATATTATAGTGAACGTAAAAAATACAGAAAAAACAATCTGTCAAATAAATGGCACCATCTCTAACAATTCAGATATAATGTTTAATTTTTACCATAGTCACTGTTGCAATGTCTCTGCACTCTTCATACCTACTGAACAATAAAACTACTTAAACTCAGTGAAATGGGTTTAAGTGATACATTTCTATACTATTCTTCATATCTTAATTACATCTTTGCTGCAATGTGCTGCTCTGCCCTTTTCACTGCTGCGTCATTCAGCTGCACTCATTGTCAGCCTGATAACCATATACTGGTGGTCATCAGCTGCTTATAGCTATATTTCATGAGGAGATTGTGGACTCCAAGCCTGAGGTTTTGTGATTTTAATATGTATAAGCTCATAATAATCTGTTGCATAACTGATGTGTCTCAGCCTGCTGCTTCATATCAGGTGGATGGCTGGGTTTAGAGTTATACTAAAAAGTATATTCCCTTATGGTTTTAAGTACCCAGCAGGGGAAAGGCCTCATGGTAGTTAATGCCTCCAGCCAGTTTGCTAACTTTGCTGCAAAAAAAAACAAAAAAAAAACTGCTGCAGCTGTTCGCTTGTTGCATTTCATAAACCACCAACCATAAACCCACCTTCAACTCAGCATCCACCTGTAGGCTCTCAGTCTAAGTCTCCTGGGGCGACTTCATTATCGTCACTCCCCAGCTGCTGCCATACAGAGGTTTGCCTTTCCTTGCTGTGAGTGACAAGCTCAGACACCAAATATCGACTCTGAACATACATTTTTTTTTGAAGGTAAAAAATCCGTTCTATTTCAGTTGGCTGTCTCAAAAAAATTATACATCTTAAAGAATGACAGACCTTTTTATATTTCTTTTGCAGTTTTGATGAAGAGTTACACAAGAGCTGCTCAAAATCTTACTTTTTGCTGGCCATTTTGGTGATATCCTGTTTAGATGCACTTATTTTTAAGTACTGACAGAAACATTTTTGATACCTGTGACTGGTGGCATATATTTAGTTTGAATGTTGGGGGAACACATTAAGTGGGGGTGAGGGGAGTCAGGAGCACTCAAACTCTTCATTTCTAGCATTCTGGTTATTTGAATGCATCATTTTGATGCTTAGTCCTTATCAACTTATGGTGGGGTGTAAATGAGAGCAAAAAAACTATTTCATTTTGTAAAAATATATATTTGTTTTCTCATAGATCAACTTCCCTGCTGAGCCAAGAAGCATGCAGTTACTATTTACTCTTCTGTATCCTTTTCTATGTTTTAATTTGGGATTAAACCCTACAAATGTGCAAGTGGTACCTATTTATTTATTACCTATTAATTTTATTCTGGTAATGAACCCACTGATATTAATGGCTTATATGTGTTAGAAAAAGCTTTCTGCTTTTACAGGACTCTATGCAGTCTGGTGAAAAACTAAGTACATTAAGAAGGTAAGTAGCATTGAGGTATTGCTAATGAAATGCACTTAATTAATTGATCACCAGTAAGTGTGACCAGAAATTTAGCCATTTTGGTGGTCTTATGGATTCAGGTGTGTGTACCAGATCACCAAATCTTCCCTGGAGTGGATGTCCCAGCAAATTCACTCCAAGGTCAGACCATGCAATGCTCAGAGAAATTGTAAAAAATTGTAAAAAAGAAAAAATAAAGTAAAAATATATGAAAGATAAATAAAAAATAAACCCAAGAGCTACATCTTAGGCTTTACAGACTTGAGTTAGCATGTTAAATATTATGATTTATGACAGTACAATTGACAGCACAATGAGAAAAAGAATGAACAACTATGGCTTGCCTGAAAGGGTTGCCAGGAGAAAGCCTCTTATCTTGAACAAGAACATGGCCGCATGGCTTAGGTTTGCAAAATTGCATTTGAACAAGCCACAATACTTCTAGAATAATGTTCTTTGGACAGACAAGACCAAAATGGCGTTATCTGGCCATAATGCACAGCACCACATTTAGAGAAATCAAAACGAACACCTCATACCAGCTATCAAGCATGGTGATGAGGGGTGAAAATCTGAACTTGTTTTACAGCTGTAGGAACTGAGCACCTTGTAGTAATTGAGTCAAACATGAATGAATCTGTACACCAAAATATTCTAGAGTCAAATGTGAGGCCTTTCTATCTGAGATCTGAGCTTGGCCATAATTGTCATGCAGCAGGAAACTGATCCCAAGCATACCTGCAAATCTGCAACAAAATGGCTGAAAAACAAGAATCAAGGCGGTGCAATGGGCCACTCAAAATCTGGACCTCAACCCAGCTGAAATGCTAAAGCAGGACCTTTAGAGAGCTGTATGTACGTAATACGAACGTAGTAAAGAAGAGTGACCCAAAATTCCTCCACAATAATTTAAGAGATATAGTCCTACAGAAACCAGTTACTTCAGGTTATTGCTGCTGAAGGTGGTTCTACAAGGTATCAAAACATAGGGTGCACTTAGTTTTTCACAGGACTGCAAAGAGTCCTATGAAAACTTTTTTCACAACTGTTTCACACACATTTGCGTTCCATTACACTCTGCACATCCCAACAATGTTAAGGAAGCTGACTGAATACAAAAGGAGAGAACAGTGCATGTAGATTAGTTAGCAAACTTGCAAAGAAATAAGCTAAAAAAAATAATGTCTCTTATTTGTTAGATTTGAGAATTTTCAAAATTAATGTCTAGAATTGGATTTCTTCCTCTGTGCCTAGGTGCACACAAAACCTGAGAAGAGAAGTAGACACTGTGATGATGCTGTAGACTAGCATGACAACATTATTTATATGTCTGTTTGTTTGGTAGGCATAATTTGCAAGAGATTCTGTGGTTATATTATTACTAAATAAAAAGTTCCTCGCTTATCAAAGGCATTGATGGGTAACGTTATAGCAATATTCTGCCGCGCTCTTAATACTAAGAGGCATGTATCGTCGGTGTCCGTCCTCAGAATCGAGTGAGAGAATTCAGTCATCTCGAGACTCTGTCTTCTCATACTATTATAGTTCTCCAAATAATTATGTCTTGATGCAATCATATGGCCAAACAGACGTGTGGAATTGATTTTTGCCACCACAGGCACAATTTGTGTTATTCTCTTGTGCTAAGTGCGTACAATTGTGTTGCTTGTTGCTTTGTGGGGATGACGAGCGGAAAATAATGACAAACAAATAGACAGTGTATATACTTGGGTGTTATGGACACCAGTCCTCATTATCCAACCATAGTCTGCTGGCTGAGCACATGTACGTACATGATTGGACTTGCCCTTCCATTTCACTTGCCACGCTGCAAATCGGTGCCATGTTGGCGGGTTCACTTTCAGGCATGGCATGCTATTAAGGGGTTATTTGTATAATTTACCACTTCTAATTCCAAGGCTCAGCCATATTGGCAGGAACATTCAAGACTAAATTGAGTGTGAAGATTGAGAGGAATTAATGTCTGCTGGACTGTGAGCTGAATGCGTGCCTTCAGTGGGCCCTCGGCCACCACAAGGACAAGAGTCTGAGCAGGATTTGTACGTTAAAGGTTGACTTAGCAAAGTCAATAATTGAGCTACTCCATGGGACTTTGCCCGCCCCAAAGCAATCAGCCATTCTTTTCTGTTAGATGAGAAGAGGGAGGCAAGCAATCTAATAAGACTATAAGGCTTGTAAGTGGAACAAAAACAAAAACTGAAAAGAGATTTTTTTTAAAGGAACAGAAGTTTTAACAATGTTGCAGGCTTCTGAAAAACTGCTTTGAAGCCAGATATTACTAGTCATCGAACATCGTTTTTTTTCCTTTCCCATTTGAAATAGTCTCATGTGATGTTTCCTTTTGTAACAATGCATAATAGAGTCACAGCTTCTTGAAAATAAAATATAGGAGCTGACTAGTGGTTGAATAGGCAGTGCAAACAACATATCTGCATTTCCAGAAACACTACAATAATGCTTACGTAATTTTATTTTAAAAGGATATTTTTCTGTAGAGATATTCTACAGCCTTTCTGTGTGATTCAGCTCAGTAGGTGACAGTATTAAAAAAGAGGAATACAATAGAGATAAAAGGTTCAATCTGTCACAGTAAGGTGGATAGGTTTACACAGGGGGCCAAGACTGATACTGATACCAGACAGGCTATATTGTGCACAGTTAGACAGCTAGCTGTGTGACTCTCTCTCTCTCCATGTGTGTACTAAAAAAAAAAAATCCCCCTCTCACTCCTGGAGGGTAGGAGGTTGTATGTGCATGTTCTTTAAGCTTGGGTCCGGAGGCCTGGGATTTTGAGGGTTCTGTGCAGTATCTTAATTATTCCTATTACCTCACTCTTCTAAACAGAGACCTCTGATGTCTTGCCTGGAGCCTGCTGGAGCCACTCTTCCAGTTTGGGGGTTACAGCTCCTAATGTTCCTCTTGCCACTAGGACCACTTTGGACTTTACCTTCCACATCTGCTCCAGTTGTTCCCCTGGTACTTTTCAGTCTTCTCATGCTCCTTCTTCCCAATGTTGCTGTTAGCTGAGATTGCCACAACCGTAGTCTTTTGCTCCTTGTCAACCACCACTAATGTCTGATTGGTTGACCAGCAGCTGCTTATCTGTCTGTAACTTGAAGTCCCAAAATACCTTAGCTCTGTTGTTCTCAACCACCTTTGGAGGTGTCTCCCTTTGGGACTTCTAATCCACACGTGGCACATATGTTCCAGTACACTATCCCAGCCTCTTTGTTGTGCCTTTTAGTATACGCTGTCCTAGCTTGCATCTTACATTTGTTACAATGTGCTGGATTGTCTCCACCACTGTGGTAGACACCTGCCTCTATGGATCTGGTGCTTAGTACCTGTTCTTGTGCTGCCATGATCAGAGCTTATGTGCTGTCTTTTAGACCGGCCTTTTCTAATTACTGGTAGGATTTCTGAATGCAGCATTTTGTCTGTCTGTTGATGGTACATCCCATGGAGGGGCTTGGTCTTCCATGATACTTTGTACTCCTGTACCTCATCACTGTCTTCCTTTAGCTGCCTGAGACACTCTTTTATCAGCACATATTGGGGGACCATCTTCCTGATGTATTCATGGATGCTTCTTGTTTCATCCTGGATTGTGACTCTAACACTCACTAATTCTCACCCCCTGTTAATCCCTTGCTCATAGAGTTTGGACTTTGGATGGAAACCTCAGTGTATGGTTTGTAATTTTTATGTCTTGACTTCTGTGGCAGCTATCTCCTCCTGTGGCCAGCTTATCATTCAAGCTGGGCATGTGATGACCAGTAATGCATATGTATTTATGCCTTAGACATTATTCTTGCTGTTGAACTGGTTTCTGAGCACTTGTCTTACCTTCTAGAGGTATTTGGCTGGGGGTGATCTTCTTGAAACTTTATCACAGTTCCCACTGGCCTGCTGATTAACCAAGCAGCTGTAGCTGTCCTATATGTCAGTTATCCTGCCTTCTAGAAACTCCAACCCCTAAGGAGGGATCACTTTCCTTCTTTTTGCCACTATTTGTCTCCTCTATGGAATAGCTGGATAGCTAGCTAGCTAGCTAGCTAGATAGATAGATTCAAGTTTCAACAATAACGCTCTACCATTCAATACAACCAAGGTATGCAGAAGAGCACAACAGAATGAACCTTGAATTAGGTGGGCTACAGCAGCAGAAGAACATTGGATGCCACTCCTGTCAGCAAAGAACAGAAAACTGAGGCTGCAATTTGCATGGGCTCACCAAAATTGGACAATAGAAAATTAGAAAAATGTTGTCCGGTCCGTTGGATCCTAGGGTGAGAATTTGGTGTAAAGAACATGAAAGCATGGATCCATCCTGCCTCCTAGCAATGTTCCTGACAGTTGCTGGTGGTCTAATGGTGTGAGGGACATTTTCTTGGCACACTTTGGTCCCCTTAGTACATATTAGACACCCTTTAAATGCCAGAGTTTACTTAAATATTGTGCTGACCATGTTCATCTGTTGCAACTACTGCATGCCGGTCAATTCAGTTTTCTCTCTCACAATGTTGCAGTTTGTCCTTGTCTTTCTGGGTGTTCACTGTCCCAAGTGCTAGCTCATAGGGAATCATCTGATTTTTCGGGGTTTCTCTCTAATATTGTAGTGTTGTTACCTCATAATATACAGTATTTTAAAATGTCTGTGAATTTGCAGCACACACACACACACACACACACACACACACACACACACACACACATATATATATATATATATATATATATAGAGAGAGAGAGA
>VUQH01008051.1:13942-24160 GCA_015106775.1 Etroplus canarensis
GGAAAACTTTTTTTTTTTTTTTTTTTTTTTTTTTTTTTTTTTTTTTTTTTTTTTTTTTTTTTTTTACAAGGCCATAAAGCAGCCAAAATCCCTTCTCTAGTGACAGACATTAAACAGGCCGCGCCTTCAGAAACGCAGAGGAGCTGTTTAATGAGCTCGGAAGCTGGCTCAGCGTTTCCTCTCAATAGGCTGTCTGTCTTTGATTTGGGCCCATTATCGCCCACAGACAGGGCAGCCGACACCATCGCCGCCACTGCTGCCATTTTGTGTGCAGATGTGAATGGCCGTGCTTCACCAGACAGCCCTGCGACCCAAACCCTGCGTGTCCACCAGCAGCTTCGCCAGCTCCCCCCTCAGCCACCCGTGTCGCAGCACGCGCGCACACAGAAAATCTGATTCATACCCATTCATTTTCCCATTTTATGTAAACCCAAAACATCTGCGCCTGCCAACGGAGCTTTGTGAAAACACTCGCAAAAAGTACCTGCAAATGGTTTGTGTATTTACGGAACAGGAATAAGTTACTGTCACTTGTAATTAGACATTTTCAAAATAGAGAACCAGTATTGGCTTGCGAACAGACATACAAAGTCCTCATTCATGCCGCCTTCTCTCTCGCTCTCTCCTTCCTCTCCTTCTCAGCTTACCGACTAGTTTCTCATGTGCAGGGCATGATCGGAAACATTTTTAAATGAAACCACACTGTTTTTATATGGCAAATTCCAACTGAAATGATCCTGATAGGCATAAGTTCTGCCACAGAAACAGTTTCCTCACATCTATTCAAGGCGGCGTCAGCTTCAACCACTTAACCAACCGAAATGCCACCTCCTCAAGTCAATCTCATAGTCATATAAGACAGACTGTTCACTCTGCTTCGTTATGTTACCTCCACAGCGTTATGCACTAACTTACTTTTTTCCGCCAAATCTATTTTGAAGTCTGGTTTCCTAACACTGAAAACAAGTTACATGTCTTCATGCACTTCCTTCCCGTCCATACCATCAGAGCTTTTTGTCAAAGCAAAGACGTCTTAGAAGTCAGAAGCAATTAGATTCACATTTCTGCAAATTTTCCAGTGATTGGAAGCAACTGGTCCAGCCTTAAAACTGTCTGATTCCTAAGCTGGGCCCCCACGCCCAATGTCTGTATGCTCAATTAAAAAATCATGCAGGCTGTCTTCATCTTGGCAGTGTGCTTAAGCAGTTGTATTGTAAGTGATTTAACTGCCTATCTGACCATGCTGTTTAAGTAAACCCATGACCAGTTCAAGCCAGCTGCTTTACCCCAGGGCTTATTATTCTGGATCAAACCCTGCTTATTACCACTTACAGATGTTGCTCATGTGGTTTGCCTTTGTAATGTAAAAAATAATGAGACTTTATTACTAAAGAAGGCTGTTGCATGAGGGATTTTGTTAGAGGGATTTTGTGGACTTTTGTTTCCTAATTGTATTCTTTCCTGTATTTTCCAGTTCGACAAATACGCCCCCAAACTGGACAATCCCTTCATCAGACATTCAAACGTGAGTTTCTTTTGTCATACTAATTTTAATGTGTTAAAGAGTATTTGCATTTGGCAAATGAAATATTTAACATATTTGAATGTTGCCGTGACAGCATTTATTGTGGCAGTGACTTGGTGTGTGTGTGTGTGTGTGTGTGTGTGTGTGTGTGTGTGTACGTACACATGTGCATATGCTTGAGTTCTGTATGTATCTCTGTATGATTTTGTTTTGTGTCTTTTTGTGTCTCCCATCCTCCCCTTCTCTCCCCAGTTCTTCCCCTCCTACCCCCCAACCATGCCAGGCATGCCCCCGCTGCTCCCACACTCAGGACCCTTCAGCTCGCTGCAAGGAGCCTTCCAGCCCAAGGTCAGACCCACACCCTTACCCTCAACCCACCACTTAGAAACAGGCAGAGAATTTAAGGAAGCATGAGCACAAAAAAATCACAAAGTGTGTATACGTTTTAAGAAAAACACATTATTAGTGCACAAAAGAAAATGCAAGTTGAGTGCAAGCCAAGTTATGACAGGCCAACGATAAGACCGTGATGTCTGTATGTCCAGGAGAGCAGAGGGGAGAAGATGTAGGGGATGCACAGGGGTGGGAGGGTGGGAGTCCGCCTGGCAGATGCTCAGGGGCTGTGACCTGAAATAAGCCACCAATCAAAGCTGGCCTAAATCCGCTGGCCCTATTCCCAGAGGGCTCAGTTATGGAGGTTCCCTTTTGTCAAAGGCCCCTCCAGATGGTTCAAGGAACAGTCTTGTGCGTCTAAAGCCCCTGCTAAGTATTCTTGGAGATGAGTTCGAGGGACAGACCTTGGAAAGTATGTTTGTTTGAGGGGGCTGACAACCCCGGTCACCCTGCAGAAACGTCCTATCCATGATGAGACAATAAACTAACAAGGTTACTCTAGGATTTTGTGCTCCAAAGACCTAAAGACAGATGAAATGATCAGAGATGCCGTACCGCAGCATAACTCTATCTACACGAGCTACAGTGATAGCAGTAGCTGGGGATTAGTTGACCATTGTGCAACTGAAGAAGTATATGGGCTGGAGGATCTTCTAGTTGTTTTTGAACAGATTGTTCTACATGCTTACATGCTGCCTACGTAACAATGCTGACATAAAGCGTAAGATTTAGTCCTATTAAAGTAGAATGCATGTGAGATTTTTTTTTAAAAAAAAGACAAAAATGAAATTTAAAGGGTACTCTTGGCCTTCAACCCAATTTAAGAATACAGTATATGAGGTCAAATTGTTTTGTAAACAGGACGTAACAAGTTTAGTGTCTTGCTTTGCCTATATAGATATTATAGATGTGATTCACCATAAATCGCTTTGTCTTTCTCTCTCTCTCTATCAGGCGTCTAATCCCATCGATGTAGCAGCACGTCCCGGAGCAGTACCTCACACACTCCTACAGAAGGATCCACGGGTAAGCATTAGGCTGCTAGTATCCCAGCCAGTCCACTCTCGTTCCATCTGATGAAAGCCATACATATACTGTACATATGTGCCAGAGTGAAGCGAATGCATGTCTTCGCATTAATATCTTTTTAAGACATTTCCCCTCATGCATTTCTAAGGTCATGTCATTTTACATTTTGACTGGCTTTGTAGTTCAAAGTAATGATTATCTGTTTATCCACACAGATAACAGATCCATTCAGGACATCTGTTAGGGTAAGTAGATATCTTACCTGTTTCTGTTAAATGCTTCATCTCTCTGGCCAGGCCACAAAGTCTAAAACCTCAAATTCTTTAACAATTCACGATCAAGCAAATGCAGGGTTTTGGCTGCATTTACGTTTAGCTTTGAGGTCTGTATTGGGGTTAGAGTTTCTTAATATGTTGCCTGGTTGAAAATTCTGACGAGTTCCCGCTTTGTAGTTTGGCCAGAAAAGCTCTATGCCAGAATCAATTTTTAGCTCTCCATATCAAAGCCAGCAGGCTAACCTCAGTTTCTCTCTAAATTTTTAGAAACCTGGCAAGTGGTGTGCAGTGCATGTCCAGATCGCATGGCAGATCTACCACCACCAGCAGAAAATGAAGGTGCGTGAGATGGATAGTGATGTCTTTAAGGAATCTTGCTGTCATGTAAAGCCAGATATTGGTTATGGAATAATGACCTAAATAACTTGCTTACTGAATACACTCTAGAGCAGCTCGAGTCATAGTTGGATCTTTACTAATCTAAACTTAGAAAGATCACATGATTGGAAAGAGGCAGATTTTTAAAAAAAAACAGAAAGCTGTTAAAGAAGCAAAGTCCAACAAAGCAAGGCTCCACTTTGAAAGTATACTGTGTGTCAAACATGGCTCTCTACGTGAGAAGAGGCAGATCGTAAACCACATTTATAGCACTCAGTGACATAAGCAATATGTGAACAAAGACTCAAAATGCTTATATGGAAATACTCCTCTCACTGACAGAGGATGGTGTGGCCTTGCCATGGAGATCCTCTGCTAATGCCACTGGCCCAGGGTGTCTCAGGGTTTTCTTGGGCCCAGTTGCCAAGGATTTTGTGTCTCTAATCAGCTTACATATATTTGTCATAACAGAGCTAGCTAGAATTGAAAACATGGAGCCATTGTCAATGTCTCTGTCCTCCTCTGATCTCTCATCCAGTCTAGCCGGAGATCATTCGCATTCTGTTGTTGGAAATGTTTCAAACTGTTGCACAGTGACCTAATTTTTCTTTGTCTTTGTCTTCTCCTTGCTTCCACTCTTTTAGCAAATGCAGCTGGACCCTCACAAACTTGACATGAATGGGAAGCTAGACTTGTTCAGTCGACCCCCAGCCCCAGGAGTCTTCCCAGGGTTCCCGTACCCTCATGACCTGGCACGACCCCTCTTCTCCTCCACAGGTTAGTCGGGACTCCAAGCACCCACTGCACATCTGCATACACCTTCCAGACCAAGATAAACCATTTAAAACACTCAAATTCTTCAATCCTCCTGATGCCATTGTTGCCTTTGTGGAAATTAACATTTATGACTGCATGTCAAAAACACTAATGAAATACCATCATTTATTTTTTTCCCTCTCATGCAATGTTCAAATAATTATAGTGTTTTCATAGCAAGTGTTTTGCCAGTAAAGAGAGTCAGATATGTCTATGAATATGCATGAATCTCAGTTAGGTAATTGACTGATTTGCCCTGTGTTGGAGGGCAAAAGAGAAGAGAATGGCCTTTGACTGGTAATTATGCAGTGGTGTGTCAGAGGCACTCCTGTAATTGGTTCTTTCATTAACAATTCATGAAATATGGGTGATGGTAACAGTGTTTTGTGAAAGAGGCCAGCTTGTTGCACATTCAGGCGCTGACCTCACTAAGCTGCAGTGGACTCATACACAAAGATACAACAGCTGCAATAAAACCAGTTTGCTGATTTATTTATTCACTTTATTCCATCAGCTCTTTACTCATCTAGCTTGCATGATATCAAAGTGTTTTTGCTCATATTTACATTTTATGTTCTGGCTAATTAGAGGAATCAGCAGAGATTTTTCATGAGGAATACAGTGTGTGCCAAGTGTGTGGGCAAGCATGGTGGTGCAGTGGTTAGCACTGATGCCTCATAGCAAGAAGCTTCAGGGTTTGAATCTGACTGCCTGCTGGGGCCCTTCTGTGCTCAGTTTGTATGTTCTCCCTGTGCCTGCTTGGGTTCTCTCCGGGTGCTCCAGATTCCTCCCACAGTCCAAAGACATGGTTGTTGGGTTAATTGGCGAAACTAACATAGCTGTAGGTGTGAATTTGAGCGTGAGTGGTTGTTTGCCTTTCTGTGTTAGCACTACAATAGACATGTGCAGGGTGTACCCTGCCTCCTGCCCCATGACAGCTGGGATAGGCTCCAAATCCTCCTGCAAGCCTGAATTGGATAAAGTGGGGAGCATGGATGGATGAAATAGAGTATGCCCCACAGATTACGTTTGGCGTAGAGACTTACATGAGCTTTCTTAAATCAAATAACGTACCTTTGGCTGCTCCCTTGTATATTCCCCCAAGGGGTCGCCACAGTGGATTGAGCTGCATTGGTAATTTGGCAGAGGTTTTACACCGGATGCCCTTCCCGATGCAACCCTCCAAGGTGAGAGAGGCTTCTGTCGCCACCTGGAATCAAATCAAGGACCTTTCGCTTGTAAGGCAAATATGTAAACCACATCACTACGGGGACATTTTTTTTTTTTACATCAGCTGAATGTAAGGCTCTTCTCTGCACATACTTCTACTGACAACTACTCTGTGATAAATAACTGAACATTATTTCAGTGAAGAGAGATCGTTTGAAGAATGATCTATCTAGCCTCTGATGAAGCAACATGGCAGAGAGGAGCCCAGCAGTGGTAGGAAGTAGGACAGGATGCCCCTAGAATCTAGAGGCTGGTGGTGGAGGCAGAGATGAAGCAGGTGGAGACTTGGATGAGGATCTGAGTGACCAGGATGAGGTGGTCATGCAGACAAGGCAGGTCACATTAACAGCAATCTGCGAGGCAGAAGAGCACTAAAATTTAAAGCATGCGGAACGGAGGCTCATTGGCTCACAGAAGGCAAGCAAGAAAATGACTGAGCCAGAGCGATGATGACAGAACTGAGCTTGACGGCATGGGAAAGCTTCATTATTGAACTTATGCTTAAGCATTGGAATTAAGTGTCTTCTCATTATACTGCACTCGTGACGGACTTCATCTCGGGCTCCAGTTGACAACGGTAGTCAGTCTCTTGGTGAGCTCAGTGGAGCAACACATGAACCAGTTTTCCACCTGCTGCAGGTTCTAGTTTTTGTGTCCCACCAGCTCACTGTGGATTTCCAGAAAAGAAGAGTTATTGGAGTTCATCTGACCACAGGAGAAAATACTCTCTATAGCGTCAGCTATGTAATGTCACTGCTGCCACAACACCACCTTACTAGCAACAGTGGGTCTAGGTTTAGGGTTTGTGGCAATGGTAGGGAAAAGATATGGCTGGATATGAATAATAATAACAACAGCGTGTCATCCTCCCTTTTCTGATAGGCTCCGGACACCCTGCTCCGTCTCCATATGGCCCCACCTCCCACCCCAGTGGATTCCTGCCTCCTAGCCATTTGGCAGGTAAGTGTAAGTAACCCCAATGTTTACCTTTTTTAAAAAATACATTTATCTCCTGTTTCTATACATGTATCTTTCACTCACTCTTTCTTGCACTAATGTTTCAAACACATGACAAGCCACCAGGGTGTAATTTGAATAATTTGAATCAAAGGTATTTTTGGTTTTTGATCTCGGGTTCACTTTGAGGTCAACATAGGAACTGGTTAACAAACAGCCAGCTTCACTACTGCCTCGGCAAACTCTTACTTTACCGTAACGCTGTGTGTAGCCATCCTGCAATCAGCCAGTGTAATTCATAACACAGCCGAAAATAGCTGTGTCTGGGGTTATTAAAATGGAAGTAGTTTCCAGCCTCCAGACCCATACGTCATCCCTCATTTATTTGGACAAACTATACACAGTGCAGCAGCGTATATGACACAATATTCTGCGAGCGTGCCAGGCTGATTTTGTCATGCATAGGAATAACCAAATAATGTTGGGCATTCATGTTGTTTGATTCATTTGTGCATTCAGTTGTTTGTATTTTTATTTATTCTCCACTATTCTGACTGAGACACTGTTAAAGTTCATTTTGTGTCTACGAAAACATGGTAAACTGAGGACGAAGATTTAGCCAACAAAGCGTTTCCGTCCGGAGTATTCATGTGTGAGGCAGAGGAGATTTCTCAGTTGTTGTCTTTTCTGATATGTCGACAAGCTCCAGAATTAAAAATCCTCGAACCCTAATCGGTTGGCAAGTTCCGCATTTCCTGATGGATTATTTCTGATTTAAAGTGGGACTGCAAATTATCAGTTAATGAAGAATAAATATTTGTGTTATCCCTGTAAATTTGGAGGCTGTAGTCTGTGACTGTGGAGTCCATTAGATAGTGATTCTCTAGTTAAATCACTGTGCTCTGTCTAGCCTAATTTTCACAGCTCCTAATTCCCTTGTCCTACCACAATCCATTTTCAGCTAAGCTCCAAGAACTCAAAACTAATTTCCCCACCGAGCAGTGTTGTTCCTCTAGCCCCAGCAGGGTCAGAGATACTCCACTCCAGTTAGTGGCAGCGAATCCAGCATCCAGGCAACCTGGCTAGTGCAGGATTACCATGCAGAGAGCTAGGGTGGCAGCACTAGAAAACCACAGCTCGCTTGTAAGAGAAAAGCTGAGTGGAATGGGTTGGTGTTGGGGTGAGCGCTGCTAGCCAGCCCCCCCCCCTTTTGCTAATCCCTGTTTGGCATTTTGCAGATCCTTTCAGTCGCTCCAGTTCCTTTGGCGGCCTCGGCAACCTTTCAAGCAGTGCCTTCGGAGGATTAGGCAACCCCTCGCTTGGTAAGCGTTGGCCCCCTCTCCTCCTCCACCGCTCCCCCTTTCAATCTGGCCCCTGTGGCCAGTAACAGAACAGAGCAGGACAGCGTTAGACCACAGGGAGAGCCAGGAGGGTGGAAAAAAAAAACCCAAGACACTTAGCTCTAGTTTCTGTGTCAAAACAGCCCCAGCCCATGGAGGCCCAACAAGGCAGAACAGCACACCACAGCAAACCTCCCTGCCTCCACTTCATCTACCAACTATGTCCCTGACAGCCTGGCTTTAATCTGGCTGCGCCACTGCCAACAGGCACTCTTAGGTCTGCTGTTTGGTGGCAATTCATCTATTAATTATTTGACAAGCCCCTTCTGCACCACCATGGAGAGTTTTCTCTTTTCCCTCTGCATCCTTTCTCTCTTTCTCTTCATCCTTCCTATTTTTGTGTGCCAAACGGTCACCCTGTTGTGAAAATGGATGTGATTGGAATAGACATGCCATGGAATGCTAAGGTTTCCCTTGGCTTTTCACAGCCATCAACTCCAGAGGGCAAGTGAGTCTCCCCTGTTCATCCGGTGCAGAAAAGGGAGGGAAGGGGAGAAGACCTTTTTTTCTCCAGTGGGGGGGCATTAACCTCTAACTCTTTCAAACAGCTTCAGTGAGAGAACCTCCAGAGACAAAGACAAAAGCAGCTTTTGTTGTTGAGTCTTTCTCATCTTATGTGTCCTCAAGAAAGGTTTTGTGCCCAATTAACTTACAGTGGGTCCCATGCCTGTCTGCTTCTTCCCTTCAGGGTCCAACAGTGTGTTTGGCACCAAGGATGGGCCGGGAGGACTGCCCACATTTGGCAGCCCCCACCACGACACCTGGAACAGACTTCGACGAACCCCGCCGTCTTTCCCCACACCACCACAGTGGCCCAAAACCGCAGACGCTGAGAGAAGCAGCTCAGCCAACAGCCACGAGAGAGAGCGAGAGAGAGAACGAGAAAGAGAGAGGGAACGGGAGAGAGAACGAGAGAAACGAGACTCGTCAATCGGCAAAGAGGAGAAAGACAAGGACAGGTGGGTCAAACTAACTTTTGTTTTTTTTACCTACTTTTGGAGTATTGTGTGTTTTGTGGGTTTCACCCAACCAGATGACAAATCACATCATCTGAACCGTAAATGTATGAAACACATACATTGGATCTGACAAAACAAAATTAGTTTAATCCAAGAAGAGAAAAAGTGAACTTTTCTGGTTACTCGTATCCATGGAAACTGAAATAAACTGAACACCCAGAGAGGCTGTAAACAAGCCTATGACAAGAAGTTCCAAGAGCGGCTATTTGTCAAAAATTAATTGGAACCATCTCTGTAAATGTTATTCTTGCAGAATGAAAGCATTACTGTCAAACTTTGAGGAATACAAGAGCATGGCAACTTGTGTGTTTTAACAAAGAGCTATAAAGCAAAAATGTATCAAACCATAACCAAACACAATCCACTGGCATGAATTAAACTCTTATATTTTGCTATTACAGGGATTCTGTGGATCGCAACCGCCACTCCAACCGTTCATCTCCGGCTTCTGCACCAGTCAGCTACCAGATCAGCAGCCTGATTCGCTCCAACAGCCAGAACTCTAGTGATTCAGGCCGACATCACAGCGGCAGCGTAGACAGGGTCCGCGAGGCAGAAAAGGAGCTACTGGAGCGACACAGAGAGTCTTCCACGCTGTCGGATGTGAAGGTGAAGGAGAGTCGCTCGCCGGGCAAGGAGATGCTGGAGAGGAGACCCTCAGAAGACTCGATCAAGACCAGTCAACGTTCTCCCTCTCCCTATTCTAAGGCAGTGATCAATGATCAGGGGATCAAAATGGCAGGTGGGCCTCCTTCTACACTCAAGGACGGTGAGAGGAAAGAGCCCCCACCTGCAGAGCTCCTGCACAAGGTGAAAAATGACATGAAGATTAAGGAGGAGAGGAAGGAGGAGCGGGAGGTCATGGTGGTTAGTTCGGAGCCGGCCCCCCAACCACCAGCCCAGGCTCTTCCTACTCCTGTCAGCCAACCAGGAAATCCGCACCACCACCACCCCCCTTTGTCCCAGCAGCCCCCGCTTCCCTCACCCCGCAGTAGTGACATCTCAGCACCTGGCCTGCATGGTGTCCCCATGGCACACTCTCTGCCACTTTCCATGAGTGCCATGCCTCAGATGGGCAGTCTCAACGTGCTGGACCGGGCTCGTATGGCTCCCTTCATGGGAGTTAGCCCACTTGCAGGAAGAGAGCGCCTGCCCCACACAGCTTTTCCTTGGGATCCGCTTAGAGAGGCCTACCG
>VUQH01008054.1:7226-17720 GCA_015106775.1 Etroplus canarensis
CCAGTAATCTTGAAGCAGTTTGTCAGAATGAATCCTCACGCATGGCAGAACAGCACTGAATGCATCTGGCCACATTCAGCAGTCAAGCTGAACAATCTCATTGTATGTGGCAGCAAGAGGACAGAGAGGGAGGAAAGCACGGCGGGGAAGGACAGAGGAAGGAAGGGTAGTGGGGTGACTGAGGAGAAGGCATCTAAATATGCTGAGACAGAGGAGAGGTGGAGGATAAAGAGTGCTCGTACAGTGGGAGAGGGAGTAAGGATTTTAAAATTAGATGGAATTGGATAGAGAGGCTCCGACAGACAGGATACCTGAAACCATATCTATCTATCTATCTATCTATCTATCTATCTATCTATCTATCTATCTATCTGTCTGTCTGTGTGTGTATATTAGACATGCTTCTCATTAAGCTATTTTTGTATCATGTCAGCTGTTGCAATAACAATAATTTTATCTGTAAACACTTTCTTTGAAAGTGCTAACCACGTCCTAATAACAGAAATGCATTCCATTTTCTTCATGTAGAGCCTCATCAGTGAAGTAGAAGCCACGCACGCAGACATCAATAAAAGATCACTGAACACCAACAGAAATATCAGGAAAACAGCAGGGAAGCTGCATTTTTCTTGACTGCAAATAAGTGAATATAACTGCCCCCTGCAGTCGGTGAAGATAATGTTGTTATATGAGAATCAATACTCTAGTGTGCTGCATCAACAACAAAGATTCACATGGAAGCATTATCATACGGAAAGCCCCTTGACAAATCTGATTAGCAGCCATTGGAGAGGGCTGTTCCCAGAAGGACCTGCTGTCACACTGACCCTGCTTAACCTCTTGATTTTCTGGGTTCAAGTCCAATTAACCTTTGAGACGAAGCAAGAGTGTCACCAGCAGTGCAGTCAATAGAAGCCCAATAGTAATCATTTCATTTTCTGGTTCGTCAAACAGGTCTGGGCCCCACCTCACCAATCTCAATCAAAGACACAGCCATTTATCATTGTAGACACTAAGGACAACAGTTTGGTCATAGTAGGCAGCTTAGCATCTCAGTCACCTGTAAGCCTGCACTGACCCATCTACCGCCCTGCCTTCTTATTAGAAATGAGCAGGGATGTCCTGACCAAAGCCAGCAGTGAGCTCCACAGGCCAGAACTATGGGAACTGAGAACCCCAGGAGCAGACCTGCAGACCTCTTCTTATGGTGCTTTAGGTTCTTAAACTCAGCTACAGCAAGCTGTCATAATGCTCCACCACTTTACAATGTACATGCTGTAGCATGAATCAGAAAGACTCGACATCTAACACAGCTCTGTTCCCAAGTGCTGGCTCAGCCTTTTACACAGAGCCTGTTTGGTTACTATAGCCACTACCACTACTATGGTAATTTGTACCTCTTATGCAAAACAAGGAGATGAAATAATAGTGCAATTCCTGCCATGTAGTGAAAATGTACTTTTTTTGAATCTCCCACATGGTCATGTGTTTTTCTTCTTATGGATATCACTTCCAGATGAAATGTGGCCCTTGTGAAGAAGAGCCACTTGGTATGTCTAATTCTCTTTATCAGATATCACGGTAACTGCATGCAGACAGACGCTCACACTCCAGTCACACTGATGGATTGATGGCTCACCCCGGAGGTTAGCACAAATACACTGCTGTAGGATTTAATTAAAGGCTTGCTGGGGAGTTAGACGAGTGGCAGATTAAAACTGGGAGACAAACTGGGCGTCCTGCGCCGAGTAAATATTGAAGTAAAACTTGCAACCACAGACTAATATTAAAAAGAGGCTTTGAAACCTCTGCAGGACGAACACACTGACTAAAATTTTGATTATGTGATGTTAAATCCCATGAATCCTGTGTGTAACTATCTGATGGAGGACATCTCACGCCATTATGCAGTTGGACAACTAACAGCAAATAGTAGAATAGAATCGTTGTTCTACAATTACTATAAGCACTACTATGAAGCTACCACTTGACCAGTGGATGAGTGTCCACTTACTGAGAAGAAGTGAGTTGTCTTTCTCCCCCTCAAATCCCTTTACATTCTGCTCAGTCTGTTTCATTAGCATGTGCTTTACAAACGAATGATAGCCCCTCCTTTTTCATCCGTCTGTATTCAGGTTGTAATAAAATAGGATAAGACAAGATTTTTTCCGTAAGCAAATGGTAATTATTAACAAAATGTAAAAAAAACAGCAGAAAACTCTTTACCAGACAGATGTATTATAAAAGGTTATTACATGTGATGTGAACGATGTCCTGTATCTGTCCTTGTGGCAGTGGAGCTGCCTGTCTAGGAAGTGATGCTCCGTGCTAAGTGATGGATAACAGTTTGTTCAGTCACCTCCTCTCCACCACAACTTCAAGTGGGTCCAGTTTGCAGCCAATCATAAGGTCAAACTTCCTGATCAGTTTATTTAATCTGTTGGTGTCACCAGCTCTGATGCTGCTCCCCCTGATCTCCTACCATCGTTTCTCAGGTGGGACAGTTGACATACTGTTGTCCTGTGAGACATTGTTAAAATCAGAAGTAACAACCATAAAACCATGCTGGATTAGCAGGCGTGCTACAGTGCTACAATGAGTGATGTCTCACACTACCACTGCATCAGCTGATGGTTGGATGTAAACAACAACAACAACAACAACAATTACAAAGGGGAATTTTGTCAGCAAGTAATATGAAAGTGTTCCAAAGTCTAGCAGTTCATTTCCAAGGGCTTGGAAATGTTCTTTGACAGTAACGGCCATGCTTACACAATCTTTCTTTCACAAACATTTTAGTTCCTCCACCTTTTCCTTGCTTCTCAGGTTTACATCTCGTCCTCCACAAAAAGTTCTGCAGCCAGGCTGGCCAAAAACTGTGAGTTCAGCCATGCTTCTGTCAGGTATTTAATTCTACGCTCAGATTATTCCTTAATGCCCCAGGACCTCACATTCTCCATGATGACAGCTGGAATGGACGGGTTGTATTTCCTCCTTTGAGCTCTTCCTTACGTCTGCAGCCCTGTAGTCTCCTCTGGGATAACCGGGCTCACTCCATTCAGCAGCACCGGTGTATTCAGTGCCATCAGCTGGTCACGTGTGTAAATAATAAATAAAAAGTAACAAATGTATTAGTCATTAAGAAAACGTTATTGATAATAAGGGTAACTGACTAATGGATCAGGAAACCACTGAAAGACACACAATCACTCAACCACATCAACCTCACCAGTAAACTTTATGCAGCATGTAGACGATTTATCCACTCCCAGACGGTTTCACCCAGATTTGAGATCAAGTCAACAATATCCTAATGATCATTGTTCTTTTTGCACAACAGTCGCAGTTATGGTTACAGGTGTTCTCTCCTACCTTCACTTGTAGTTTTAGTGTTACTAGCTTGCTAGTTAAAATCAATTTGTCTAAAAGCAATAATTTAAAAAAAAAACTCTCCATACATACATCAATAAAAATGAATTCTTTTGGATGTGGTAACTTATTCACATGTAAGGATAATCTCACATTGTGACAGCAGATAGGGTTAGCTTACAAAATTACTGCTCTAATGGTTTGCATGAGCACAGTGTCTCAGGTCTTCCCTGGTGGAAACAGAGATGGATTTTTAGGTGTTTCTCTTCAACTTGGCATAAAGACCAAGTTATTGTTTCAGAACACACGCAGTTTAACTATTGAGGTCTGGCTTTATTTTGTACAAATATTTGTCACTTAGAATTTTTGGATGGAAAAGCACAAGAACAACATTACAGTGACATGCAGTGGTCTCAGTGTCTGTCAGCGAGGCAGAGCTTTACTTTCAATTTTAAGAAACACATGTTAGCTAAACCCAGCTGAACAAATAGGTGGTCCATTATAGAGAAGAATGATACCAGAAGTACAGTTCTAAAACATCCATCTACACAGCCAAAACAGCAAAGCAAAATTTAATTCAGCCAAAACTGCTACTCCAAGGAAATTAAAAATACTAAATATGTGGCAGAGGTGATGGCAGTACAAATAGGATGTAAAATAAGATTTAGTCACTGCATTCAGTATCAAATGTTCAGCAGATAAATGGA
This sequence comes from Etroplus canarensis, assembly GCA_015106775.1. NCBI lineage: Eukaryota > Metazoa > Chordata > Actinopteri > Cichliformes > Cichlidae > Etroplus > Etroplus canarensis. The sequence continues at coordinate 11,303 of VUQH01008054.1, forward strand.
CTATTTATTATTTATTTAACCAACATGCACAAGAAACTGCAATGAAATTTTTACTTTTGTAACACAAAAATACTCTTGAAGGTGGAGTTTCTTAGTAAGACGTGCTACAATGCAACCCTTTTTAAAACTGTAATATTGTAATGTGTCTAGTTAGTTTTAAAAGTAACATTACTGAAAATAAGTGTTCTGCCATCAATACATTGCTTAAATTGCCAGATTGTGGAAAAACCACGGCAGGTTGCATATCTTTAGCTTTCGCTACTTCTTTAATTCTTTACGGAGAAATAATAAAATCTTTCTGTCAAACCTTTATTATGGGCTCATTTACTGATAAATCAGCATTCAGACATAATAAACACACAAAGGCTACATTTGAACATTTACGTCCAGGCTGGCTAAGCTGGAGCAGCAATCAGTGGTGGGGGGGCAACGTCCTTTGCATGGACATAATACCAGTCATTAAAATTTGAGGTAAACAGTTTGTTTGTGGTTATGGTAAGGTCGGGTCTGAATGTGCTTTGTATGCATGTGACCAACTTGATCCATTTGTTAGGTTCATTCTGCCCATGTGAACGCCCCTCCCTGCACTTTCACTGCCAAAGACAGTGATGTTTGTTGTTGGTGAGACTGTGCTGGAGTGGACATTAGTTTTCCCATCTGGCTGAAGCTGCACAGACTCCCTGGTTCTTTCCTTTTAGGGATGCTAATAACGTGACTCGACCGCCACCAGACAGTGGGGTCACAAAGTCAATACGGAGACCTGCTGAGTGTTAACAATGTGCTGCTGGGAGAGCAAGAGGAGGTCTGCAGCAGGACGAACGGGCTTTGTTGTGCCACATGGCTTGCAGGTTGAATATGGGCCATGAGGGAGTTGTTCACCCAATTGTTCTACACTGGGTGGCATGCATCCGCCTCCATAGCAGCTCTGTTTAAATAGCTGCACCCCCATTCCCCACTGACAGATGTATCTTTATTCAAGGATTTATGCTGCCTTTTTTTTCTTTCTTTGAACAGGATTAGGATTATTTAGAGGGGATTAGTGTTATTTTTATGGATAATGTCAGAGCTTGTGTCAGAGAGGATGAATCTGAGGGGGTCATTGACGGCCTTTTGATGTTTGTTTGAGCTGTTTGTTTGACCTGTAGAGAACTGGAAGTGAAGTGCTCTTTCTCATGTAATGTGTCAGTCATCAGGATGTTAACAGCTATCCAGTTACACATGTGACATTTAAAACTCAGATAAAGCAAACACTAAGCTAACACAGTCAATGAAAAGTATTATTCCTGTATATATACAATGATAGACTCACCATTATTGATCTCGTTAGGGAATGATATCTACTCTACACTACATCAACAAAACCATATGTATTCAAACTGTAATGTGCTATATCATTTATAATACCGTACTTTTTACATTACAATGAATAAGATTCATTTATATATGTAATAAATTGCTTCAAATAATGAAAAAATCTGTGGCACAGTAAGATATAAGCCTTATCAGTGGTCAGTTAGTTGAATGCTGAGTCCACCACTTTGAATAATTTTATATGGCAGATCATTCCAGCATCTACTCAAGCAAGAAGAAGAGAACATTTATATAATATAGTATGAACTGTGCTAGTTATCAAGCTAATGAATTAAGTCAATGTCTTTTGTTACTCATATAGACATAAAGTAAAATATTCACAAGCAGAGGCGGTCAAATCAAATCTTCCTGTTCAGGGCGTGATATATTACATAGAGCATCTTAGCAGTCTGGTGCGTGTACCTCCAGCACTGTAACATTAATACACCTACCTTTGGAAACATATGCCTTATTTTATATGTCTTATTTTCACGAATGCAGGGCCACAGAATTTTTTGGATCAAGTCTCCGTATGGAGTTTTGCTTTGAGAGAAGGTTTGTCGTAACATCCAAGCAAATTCAGAAGTAAAGCTTCCAATCAGCACATGACAGCACATCAAAACTAAACTTTATCTGTGGATTCGAGACTGTTTTGATGAGGTATAGCAATTTCCTGGCATTTGGGGGCAATTTAAGAGAACATTTATTTTCATATTACTGAAATTACTTTGTAAAGATATCCTCATATTTCTGAGGTTTTTTCATACAAGAGCAAACTATTGGCCTTGGTGTAGGGTTGAACCTTTTGAGTGCTTTATTTATTTTTTTATTGTTATAAATCAAAATTTGTGTGAGACATCTAGGTGAGTATCAGGTGTCTTCTTTATGTAATGAGAGGAGGGAAGGTAATATGTCTGCTGTAGGTTTGTAAATGTTTAACAGGCTTTGAGATTGGAACTATTTCTGGATCAGCGCATCATGTAGAAACATTTAACTCTGAGCTCTCCACTCTTTTCTGCTATTATACCAGCCAAGTTGAACAACAAGAGAAAGGCTTTAAGGTTTGTTTTTCAGATGACGATGTAATCAGAACAATAGGAATATGTTGCATCATTTCTGCATTGTGTGTGATTTTAAGAGGCTTGTACTAATGACCTGGAAAATACATAAACATGATTGTTGTGAAAATACACTTGCTGTGTTTGTTTTGGTGCCCAACAGAGGCCCTAAATCCCCCCAAATTCCTCACTGCTGCTGTTTTCAAACTCAGTGCTGTTGCAAATGCAGGAATTCAAATAAATTCATGAATTTCCTTAGTCAGTCAACTCATCACACCAGTTATTAAATAATGTACAGTCAACAGAATGTCTGTGCGTTTAATGCTGTTAAGGCTGAAAAGGTTAAAAAAAACAAAGCTCCAGAAAGCTTCACAAGCTGAACTTATTTCAGTTTTAAGTGTCTCTCATGGATTCTTTGGCATTCCTCAAACAAATGACATCGTGTTTTCACATCTTTACCCACTGGTCTTCATAATGATGTTAAACATGTCATATCATCCGATACACATAATGATATAGAAATAATACTATAAATGTACATATACTTATATATACTTATAAATATATATATATATATGTACATTTATAGTATTATTTCTATATCATTATGTTAGGATTGACATTTTGTCAATCCTAACTGACCTAAAACAGGAGAAGTTTAGTCTGATTTAATTTCAGACAGTGAGAACAAATGTCTTTTTACACAGTGTGTATATATATATACAATTTTTTGATGGAATGACATAAACGAAAGTACCATCTGACTTTATCAAAACTTGCTCTCTTCCCTGAAAGATCTTTGGTAAAATCTTCGCTCAAATAACCTTAATCTACAATTACAGAACATTAATGTGGGATGAACTCATTAATAATCTGACTCTGTTGTACAACAAACAAACTTTGTTGTTCATCTTACCCTAATCCAGTGACTGATACTTGGCTTGTAAATTACCATCATTAACACATGTCAAGCGAGCCTTTAAACAATAATCCCATTTAATGGGTGACCACCAGTCTTGTTTGTGTCTTTAGACCTACAGCCGATCAACATATCTATAGATGTTACTGGACCTCACAGCTGTTCATTTATTTGAAGAAGTCATTTAGCGCACTACTTCAAGAGTAGAATCACATTAAACCTGCCAGCTGATGTTGTATACAACAGTGGGAACACAGGGAACACTGAATATTGGCATCAAGGCTTCAGCAAGTGAATCCATTTCAGATTAGCACCAAAACTCCAGATCACCAAACTGGATGTAGTATTACATTTAAAAAAAAATCTACAGTCTAAAATTGATTAGATTTATTGATATTTTTCACATGCATAACCCAGTTTCACATGTAAGAAATGTGCTTTTATAGTAAAAATTTAATTTGGAAACAGATCATCAACACCTGTACATTATATTATCACCTTAGACTTTTTGTCTTAATATGACCTCCATTCAAAAAACACAGCCATGTGAAATGTGCACATTTGCACTAGGTATGACATTTGTTAGGTTTGTTATATCTGCATAATGTAGCTTCTGTATTCAGTGCCTACAGAAGTGGCATACTTGAACTCAAATAAGAAACTTCAGTTTTCATTTATTTAAAAAAAAAAAAAATCAGAATACATTATTAATCCCAGGGAGAAATTGCAGTATAATTATGAGTAGATATACAAATCCTATTTTCAAGAAAATTTGGGCTATATTCCAAATTGCTATAAAAGCAAATATCTGTGATATGTAAATTCTAGTGAACCTTTAACTCACAAAATTACAAAGAAAAGATTTCCAATAGTTTAATGGACCAGCCTCATTGTATTATGTAAATATTGTCATGGTTACGACTGGGAGGACAAAAAAGGCAGAATATAGAGTGCTGAAAGTTCAGGAGTTTTAAAAAGCAGAATGCTTAAGTACTGACCCTGATGCTGTACTGTTCTAACTTCTTTATCCCACAAAACCCTGCTGAAAACTAAATAAAAGAAAAAGGAAAGAGAGAGTGGCAGATTTTACAGGAGCCTCACAAAAAAAATCCTAGAAAGATACCTGCACATGCTGATCATCTACATCAGAATCTCTTACAAAGGTTAGTTCTGCAGCTTCTTATTTCAGCTTGTTAAACTGTAGTTCAGCGTGCTGACGGTAGTCCACTGGGGCTGCTGTCATCATATTTTACTGTCAGGAAGTCTTGGCTTCGAAGGGAGTCTCTGAAGAAATGTTACACACAATGTTTGTTGGCTTTGCAAGCAGCCACACTCCTGCACGAAAAGATCAAACACAAGTTAGAATCTGTTTACATGAAAGTGTAAAGCACATTACAGAACCAAGTCATTTTCTCATGTTTATCTCAAACTCCATAAGTCAGCAGGAGCCTATCCTAGCTATCGTCTCATGAGAGACGGGGTACATCCTGGACAGGTCACCAAACTGTCGAAGAAGCTCTTGTGTATCCACTCACTGGGGGTACCTTCACTGTGTCATTACAACCCCACACCCTGCCCACAGATCTCTGAGGCCTACCACTTGCCACCACCCCAAAACAAGTTTGCTCCTTACTGACTCTTCTCACAGTCACTGGGGTTGTCATGGAGGCGGGTGCATGCTCCTGTCCATCAACCACCAGTCCCAGGGACCACCACGAGAACCTTACCCAAAGTGCAGTGCAGCAGTTTCATCCGAGCCATTGGAACCTGACATAAACACTGCATCTGAGTGGAAATGGAAGACAGGTGTTCCTGCCAGACTCCTCCCAGACACACCTGCTTCTGTAAACTGGGGCAGAGTAATCCACTCATACCACACCCAGAGAACGAGGAGAGAGAAAGAAGTGGGTCAGCCCATGGAAGACAGGGGACCATGACAAATATGAAGGCATTTCCAATTTGATGGTTGTAACACAACTGACAAAAGTCGGGACTGGGTTAAAATCAAATGCCTCAAACTTAGCCAGTATGCTTCCACCTTAAATCTGACCCTGTGTGACCTTGACCACAATCCCGTAAATGTTATTAGATGTTGTACCAGCTACACATATTAACCACATAAAGTTTGGAAAAGATCTAGCAAACAAGTCAGCTCCTGTAGAGGTAACAAAATGGACAGATGGATGCATGGACGAACAGACAACCTGAAAACATAATGCCAAAATGGTGGAGGCATAATAATAAGATTGAAAAGTGCACAGAAAACTAAAGTACATTGGTCTGGAAGACTCCACATTAAGCAGGCCAACTGGGAGCAGATGAGGTATCATGATTGGGTACAAGAGTAGCATCCATCAAAGACTCACTCTTTGCAAGCAAGAGTAGATTTATTTGTAAGGGTACCATTGACTCCAAGATGTATATTAGGATTTTAGAAAGAGATGTATGCTGCCATCAATTTGATTTCTCTTCCCGGGATGTCTGTTGCATACATAGACAAAAAGATTTTTTATCTAATTTAGTGCTCAGTTCAGATAAAATTATGATAGTAGGTGATTTAAAAATTCATGTAGATTTTGAAAATGACAGCCTCAAGACTGCATTTCTACTATATTGGCTTTTCGCACAGGATGTGACACCAAAATACTATGTAAAGCGCTTTCAAGGAGATTGGATAAATATCTTCCTCAGCTGATTAATGATGACCAACAGGGGTTTGTGTAAAGAAGACAAGGGTATCACAATGTTAGGAGAGTACTGAACATACTTTACGAGAAACATAATACAGCAGATACAGCAATGTTATCAGTAGATGCTTGCCAAGCATTTGATAGGATAGAGTGGAGCTACCTTTTTGAAGTGCTCTGAAGATTTGGATTAGGCGAAATGTTTCTTAAGTGGATCAGACTATTATACTCAAACCCAACTGTGGAGATTTTAACTAATAATACTATTTCACAACCCTTTAGCTTACAGAGGTCCACGCGCCAGGGCTGCCCTCTGTCCCCACTGTTATTTACATTAGCAATTGAACCCTTAGCCATGGCAGTGCGAACGCATGGACTGATATCAGGTATTACAATAGGAGGAG
>VUQH01008055.1:3780-20117 GCA_015106775.1 Etroplus canarensis
TATCCCCCCCTCCACCTGATCAGAAAAGCCCTGTGCTGGTGCAAAGGAGGGGTGCAGGGTAAAGAAAAGGGAGAAGGTGCAGGGTGAAGGAGGGTGAGGGCTGAGGCAGGAGACTCAAGGCTGTTGGCATGTGTTGTTTTTCCACTACGTGATCTCTATACCGATGTGGTTGGCATTAATTTTTGATGAACCATCAGCACAGCATACTTCCCTCTCGCCCTCTCATCCCTTCTCGTCTCATCCCATTCACTCTCTCCCTTCCTCTCTTTCTGTTACAGGCTTTTTCACCCACATATGTAAACTTGCTTTCTTATTTTCTGCACATCTTTGCTTTAGAGCATCTGTCTCGCCTTCTGGAACCTCTGTATCTTTGTCACAGTAGCTGAGAGGGGTTGAGGGATTTGGGATGAACTTCTTTTGTAGTCCCACATTTGCTCCTGGAAACTCAGCAGAGATTTCCATTTTAATCAGCCCTAATATACTGTATGTAGACTGTCAAAGAAGAACTGCTGAGTTTTCATTGTTTAAAATCTGTTTGCATTTAGCTGCACATCATTTCTGAAACAAGCCATTAAAGTCAACATTTATGTAGCATAGAAGAAGAAGCTCAAAGGCTATGTTTCTTATTCTTCAAAATGTAATGCAATACCATACAGATTTATCAACCAATGAGAAATAACTATTAAAAAGATTGATGCTTAAATGATAATCAAGGAAAATTTTTCTATCAAAGTATCTCTGACATAATGAAATGTGCCATTGGGAAGGAAAAGGTATATCCCATAGGTGGTTCAAACCAAAGACACAGTAGAACTGTGGACTACCCCATGTTTGGCATTTTGACCATGCCCATCTCATTATTGTTTGTTCTTTGAACCAGCCATTATCAGACAATTATGTGAAAAAGAGAGTTTTCATAGGACACTATGCAGCCCTGTGAAAAACTAAGTAAACCCTTTTTCCTTCCATAGGAACTGAGAGGGTGAGTAGATTCCAGGTGCTGCTAATCAGATGTACTTGGTTAACTGATTATTAGCCAGTGTGACCACCTCTGTAAAAGCAAAGATTTTGGCAGTTTGCGGAATTGGAGGATTCAGCTGTGTTAGCATAATTCTGCAGTCTTCTCAGGAGAAATTGCAAACTAAGCAAAACAAAAAAACACTACAAGAGCTAAAGAGATTTGTGGCCATAATGCATAGCACCATGTTTGGCGTGAACCAAATATAGCATATCAGCACAACCCCTCACGCCAGCTGGTGGAATGGTGTTTGCAACCACAGGACCTGGGTAGTTTGCAAGTTAAGCATAAACTCCACTGTCTACCAAAGAATCAAAGGTGAGGCCATCTGTCCAACAGCTATAGCTTGAATTTGAGTAATGCAACAAGACAAGGTTCCAAAACATACTAGCAAATCTGCAACAGAATGACTAAACAAGAAGAGAATCAAGGTTTTGCAGTGGCTCAGCAAAGTCCAAACCTCAACCCAATTGAAATGCTGTGGCGGGACCTTAAGAGTGTTATGCATGAACAAATGCAAATTTAACGAATTAAAGCAACATTGTAGAGGAAATTTGGGCAAAATTCCTCCATAGTGATGTGAGAGCTTGATAAAGTCACACTAAAAATGATCACTTTATGTTATTGCAGCTAAAGATGGTTCCTTAAGACACTCATTCATGTAGTGTTTTTACTTTCTTTTTCACATGACAGTATATGGCTAGAAGTTAGTGCTGGGAAATTATCAGCTATCCCCAGCACTATTTAGCCAGCAAGGAGGAACAGGTTGAGCATTGCCAGAGCCTTAAAAAATGATCTCCAGCAGGCCACTGATGTGAATGTCTCTGAACAATCAGAAACAGATTTCATGAGGATGGCCTGAGGGCCTGACACTCTCTAGTGGGCCCTGTGCTCACTGCCCAACACCGTGGACCTTGACTGTCATTTGCCATAGAATACCATAATTGGCAAGTACACCACTGGAGCCTGATGCTGTTCACAGATGAGAACAGGCTTACCCTGAGCACATGTGACAGATATGAAAGGGTCAGGAGAAACCGTGGAGAACGTAATGCTGCCTGTAACATCGTTTAGCTGCTAAACTAAAGGATGTCAGGCCCTCATTTTGGGTCAGTGATGATCTAGAAAGTCATATCCATGGAGAGACACACAAACCTCTACAGGCTAGGCAACAGCACCCTGACTGCCATTAGGTATCAGGATAAAAATCCTTTGATCCACTGTCAGACCCTTTGCTGGTGCAGTGGGTCCTGGGTTCCCTCTGATGCACGACAGTGCCTAGCCTCGTGTGGCAAGAATATACAGGCACTTCCTGGAGGGTGAAGCCACTATGCTCACCTGCCCTAAATCTCTGGGGCATTATGTTTCAGTCCATCTGTGTCACCACGTTGCACCTCAAACTGTCCAGGAGCTCAATAATGCCCTGGTCCAGATCTGGGAGGAGATCCCCTAGGTTAACATCTGTTCGCTCGTTAGGCGTATTCCCCGACATTGTCAGGCATGCATACAAGCACATGGGGACAATACAAATTACTGAGTACATTTTTGAAGTTAATGCAGTCAAAATTTGAAAAAATTGAAATTTTTTCTGTTTGATTTTAGGGGTGTCTTGGAATTCAGCCCTTTGTAGGTTTATAATTTAAATTAACAGATTTGGCATCCTTTCATTCCTAACGCATTATCCAGTGCATATCAATATAGATATTCAGTTTTTTCTCTTATTGAGATCTGATGTTTTTTTCAGTGTTCCTTTAATTTTTTCAGCAGTGTATATACACCACTGATCAAAAGTTTTACAACACCCCAATTTTTTTTTAGTTTTTTATTGAAATTCAAACAGTTAAACTCAATGAAAAGCTTGAAATGGTACAAAGGTAGTGGTGAACTGCCAGAGATTAAAAAAGGTAAGGTTACCCAAAACTGAAAAATAACATGCATTTCAGAATCATACAAAAACGCCTTTTTCAATGAGCAAGAAATGGGTTAACAACTTAAAACTGTTTGCAGCAATGGAGGTTGATCAAGCCTTGAAAGTTCTCCAGGTGTTCCACCTTTTCTTGATTATTTACAACACCCTCTGTCTACATAAATGTAGTTTTGGAATGCACTGTGGTACCATAACCTTGTGAGCATTATTTGAACAGTATTATACTGCAGAAAGTAGCGTGTTGCTTTAAAAAATTGATAGAAAAAGGTAACTAACAATGGAAGAGAGCGAGACCATCTAAACACTTAAAAGTTTGTCTTTCCTACAGAGAAGTGAAGGTGTCAGTGAGTACAGTCTCCTTCACCATCAAAAGATACTCAGAAACTAGGGGAAGCTCTGGCAGGAAGAGGTCTGGCAGACTCAAAGCCTCAACAGAATCAGAAAACAAGTTGCTGAGAGTCAACAGCTTACATGATAGGCGACTCACAGGACCACAGTCTGGTCTCAGTCTCAGTTTCAAATGTAAAGAGAAGACTTTGAGTTGCAGGTTTGACAGGTCAAGTTGCAGCAAGAAAGCCATTGCTAAGGTGTCAGAATAAGAAAAAGGTGGCTTGCTTGGGCCACAAAACACTGCCAATGGGCTACTAAAGACTGGAAGAAGGTGTTATGGACTGATGAATCAAAATTTAAAGTCTTCGGTTCATGATGCGGAATTTTTGTATGCCGTTGAGCAGGCAAAAGGATGGTTCCTCAGTGTGTGACATCAACTTTCAAACATTAAGGAGCAAGCCTGATGGGCTGGGGCTGTTTTGCTAGATTCAGGATCGGTGACTTTTACAGAGTGAGAGGCCCCCTGAACCAAAGCTATGCCAGAACTATCTTAGGAAAAAAGAATAAGGTGGTAAGCTTGAAAACATGGAGTGGCAAGCACAGCCCCCAGACTTGAACCCCATCGAGTTGGTTTGGGATGAACTGGACAGAAGAGTGAAAGCAAAGCAACCTGCAAGTGCCACACGTTTATGGGAACTTCTGCAACAGAGTTGGGAAGAACTTTCTGAAGAATATTTGGTTTCCATTGTAGAAGGAATGCCGACTACATAGAATACATTTTGGATTATAAATGGATTCCATGATTTCTTTTTTAACTTCAATTGTTTATGTATTCTATGGTTTCATTTCAGAGTACACTGAGACATTGAACTGCTTGAATTTCAATAAAAAACTGGAAAACTTGGGGTGTTCTAAAACTTTTGACCAGTAGTGTATATGAAGAAAATCTATCTCAACCCCTTTAATGGAAGCGGAAATTGGATAAGCATAACTTTTGGAGTCATACGTTGTCTGATGCTGTGTCACAAGGTTTTATTTCTTGTTCTGCAGCTTTCAGTCGTATCACATGGTACTCTTTATGAAGTAGCGTTTACTAAGCTGTCATGCAATAACATTTGTCCTGTTATCAGTGTTTTAAGGACTTGGCTTAAGAATTGCTATGTAAAGTTTATTCAGCAGCAGCTGGTAAAACATAACATCTCTCAAGTCAGAAATGGCGTAACATTTTAATGGATGTGCATATAATGACTCTTTCAGTTATTTGTAGCCTTCATAATTTCAGGAGTGCTCCACCCTACCACATATAGATTTGTATTTAAGAATACTGTTTTTTTCATACCACAGGATAGTGAAAAAATGTGGAAGCAAAGGATTGGTTTTATGTTTGTCTAGTGTTTACAATTTATACATTTACAAAACATTTATTAATTTGGCCTATGCTATTCGTCTAAAGCAGCATAAAAATAAGGTACAGACAAAGCCAAAGTATATCAAGCTTTTAGATGGATCTTTGCTTACTGTTATTGAAGACACTTTATGTTTCTGTCTGATTATTTCCTGTTGGCAGAGATGATGGCATAGATGAGCTCTGTTGCTGCCCAATGTTGTTTTAGACTGATTAAATGGAGTTATCCAGTATTCACCAGTGGAATTTTTAAATGATGGTTGTTCATGTTTAATGCCAGTAAAATTTATTTGAGGCGCAGCGTAAGAAGCAATAATCTTGACTTGGGGGGAATTATCTCACTGCCATTGCTTTTAGAGCCAGTGATGGTAGTAGTCTTGAACAGTTTTAAATATTTCCCATAACTGGCAAAGAATACCTTTCAAACATATTCATTACAAATGGCATTGTTACAGGCTTCCAGCAGCTTTTTGGTCCAGGGATCAGCAGGCCAAGCAGCACTTTACAGGAGTGTAGCAAGCAGACTGAGGGATATAAAGAGCAACACATACATTTAACTTTTCTATTAAAGTGTGAAACGGGGGATTTATAGAAAAGGACAGGCGGATTTATCCTTTCCGTGCTTGTAAATGCTGAGCATGCAATTACCCCTATAATAGAGGCGTTGTGTCCAAATTGGAGCCATTAAAGTGATTTAACAGTGCGTGGATTGGCCCTGGCATTTGCTAGGATGTGTACACATGGGGTGTAGTGGAATGGGTGTTTAATCACAGCGTTTTAGTGTTCAGTAATAGCAGAGCAGCCCATGTAGAACACTGACGTGCCACAAAGTATGGCTTACTCATTAGGTACTGTAGTTTGGGTGTTTTTGAGTTTTAGTCTGGAAATTTGCTTTACTGATTGGCCCTGTTGTTACTGATGCTGAAACTGTGCAACCATCAGGCCGTCTGCTTACTGATGTCATGCCCACAAACAACTGATATTTAATGTACAGTTCAACACATTATTAGAATGGCGATCAAACTACCATTACAAAATCATTGCTTACTGTAATTTAATTAGTCAGAATAGTATATTACTAATAGTGTATCTGTTTTTAAGCATTTAAGTTGTGAGACAAGTAGTTCTAAGTTTTAAAGTATCACCACTAAATGACAAACCTCTCCATGTATCCTTTCTGCTTTGCCAGGCTTCTGCTTCAGCTTCCTTCAGTTGCTGTACGTTTGTGGGTCTTCTTGCCTTTATTTTGGTCTTCACGTATTGAAATATGATTGAATTGAGGTCAAGTGACTCACTTGGCTATTTAAGAACACTGCATTTCTTTTTGTTGTTAAAAGCTCTTTGGTTCCTTTCTATATGTTCTGAGTCATTGTTCATTTGTGTCATCCTCTAAATTTTGCAGCATTTGGCAGAATCTGAGCAAAAATAATAATATTTATAATATAATAATGAAATAAATCTGCTTTGAATGCACTTCAAATTTCATCCTCATCATCAACATTAATTAGACACGCAGGTACATGAAACTTCCTGTGATTTATAGATAATTTGGATACTATACTCCATACTCTCCATTGATCTGGGCTGGCTTTTAAAAATCTTCTGTGCTCAAGTCTAGTCTTTCTGTTCTTTAATGTTTGCAAGTGGTTTACATTTTCAGATAGATCTTTTGTATTTATATGAATGAAGGCTTCTCTTGAGTGTAGCCTTTCATAGTCATATGTCTACTTTTTTGAGCGTGTTCTTGGTTTGGTTAGATATTGTGAAGGGGTTTTTCTTCAAGGAAAGAATTTTGATTGCCTACTTTAATTGTGCTGTTTGGTCTTGCAGGCCTTTTGGTGTTGCTGAGTTTGCTAACACATTCATTCTTTACAAGAATGTACCAAAATATTGGCTTATACTTCTGTGATAGGTCTGGAATGTTTCCTTCACTTGCACTGACACCTCTTTGAACTCCATGTTGAGAGGTAGGCTTCCATAGTGTACATTCAACAGTTTAGACGTTTTGTCAGTTTAATTGTCATAGAATAACAAGGAAGCAGGCCACACCTGACCATGAAACTGACTATCATTCAGTTGTCAAATTGCTTTCAAGCTTGTGAAAATAGGGGACTTTAATTAAAAGTCTGTAGAAAAGGTTTAAGTATTGATTGCTTAGAGCTGAAACACATTTATGTTGTCTATCAATAAATCTTCCAAAGTATACTCAGCAGTGAGACCTTGTACATTATTGTCAGAACTGGGTGTCTTTTTGCTGCAGTTGAGTACAGGAGGGAGTCATAGGGGGTCTGAAGCCTATGTCAGCTGTCATAAGAGTGTACAAGTCGCCAGTCGATACAGAGAGAGACAACCATTTATATGCACATTCATACCTATGGCCAGATTTAGAATCACCATTTAACCTAACATTGCATGTCTTTGAACTGTGGGAGGAAGCCAGAGCACCCAGAGAGAACCCCTGCAGGCACAGGGAGAGCTGGTGGATTTGAACCCAGAATCTTTTGGCTGTAAGGAGATAGTGCTAACCACTGCACCACTGTGCTGCCTGTGGCTTGATAGTTAGGTGGCATTTGAACCTATCCTAGCTGTCACAGGGTGAGAGGTGGGGTACATCCTAGACAGGATGCTGGTCCACCACAGGGTTAACATATAGAGACAACCATTCAGGTTCACATTCACACTTGTGGACAATTTAGAAACAATTAGGCTAACATTTAATGGATTGTAAGAGGAAACTGGAGTACTTGGAGCAAACCTACATAAGAAAGATCATACAAAGTCCATGCAGAAAGGCCCCCAGCCAGCCTCAAAATTCAGCTAGCAACCTTCTTTCTATAAGGCAACAGTGCTAACCACTGCCACCCGTTAAAAACTGTGAAATGTTTTTCTGTGTTCATAATGTGTGTCTGAACTAAATTTAATCAGCAATAAAAAAATATGTGCATTTCTTTTTTCCTACTGTTAAGTTCTGCATGACATCCCTGGGGAGAACATAGATGATCCTTTTTTGGATAAACACTTTTTCCATTATCCTATTTTTTTTTCTTCCATTCTTCAACCTTTCAACTGTTGTGGATTTAATGCATCTTTGCAGCTTCAAAGACATTTCCTGGAAAAAAGGAATTCTTCAGAATGAATAGGATCCAGCATTCTCAATATTTTGCCTACATGCTTTGAAATGCAGGAAACCATTTTATTCTCTCCTTTGCTGCTTCTTCTCCCTCCCTCTCCCCCCTTCTCCACCTCTTTTTGCCCCACTCTTTGCTCTGTGTGCGTTGGAGTGGAGCCCCTGTACAGGCATGGCATCCTGGGGAGAACTAGTAAAGCATTTATTACAGGCTTTGCAGTTCTGTATTATACTGGCAAGCACAGAGCCACTCATGCTTGGCCTTTAACTTCCCTCTGAAGTTCAGCCATACATGAAAAGAGGGGACTCTGGCCCACTAATTTATTCCTGATTTAATATTAAATCTGAAAAAGTGAGGGATGCAGTATATGGGTGGAATTAAATCGTCTTCAAAAATGTAAATGGAGTCTTTTGAGTTGTTTTTTTCCCCCATTTTTTTCCCACTGGTAGTTTGCTGATTAAATATCACGTGGTGACACTGGCAATGCCCAGCAGAGCTTTTGAACCTAGGATCTGTGAAGAATCGTTTTCGAGGCTTTGTGCGTGGTCTGTCTACCATAACTTCCTCTTAAGTAACAATATAGGGATGAGTGAACAGGAAGCAGGATTCTTTTCTCACCACTATGTTCATTCACTCGCCAACTGCCCTGATATTAACTTTGTTGGGCATGGGGTGTAAGTGGAAAATCTCTGTCTCTATAAAAGAGGAAAAGAGCGAGGCGAATTAGCCCAACTCTCCATCTTTAATTTTTTCCTCCCGTTTTTTTTTTTTCCCTTGAAAGATCTCCCCCCTTTTCTCATCACTCCTCTTTAATCGCAACCTCATTGGCGGGTCGTACTCTTTTTAGGTCAGGGATTTTTTTTGTGTGTTTGGTGACATTTCTGTGGTATTTAATTAGTGTATTCACCGTATGGAAGAGGACAATGAGAAGGAAAACAGGCACACCCTGATTTTGGATTTCTCTCTTCTCTTCCGCCTCTTCTTTCTTTTGGGTGTGTTTGTCCGTTGTCTGTGTCCTGGTCGAAAGGAGAGACCCTCCTCCACAGAGCTTGCAAGAGGAACCAAGTGGAAACGGTGCTTCAGATCCTGGCGCTTCCTGGCACAGACATCAATGTTAAAGGTAAGACTTCTACCGCTTTCCTTTTTTTCTATAACCTCTATCTCACTGTCATCCCTCTCACTCCCACTGTTTGCTCTGGGGTTTTGGAGAGCGATTAACATTGGAGAAAAAATGCAGAGAAGAAATAGGAACGTGTGCGCGTCATCATTGAGTTTAACCTTTAGCTAAAATGTAAAGGGTGTGTCTAGTAAGAGCAGGATGGGTTTGGAGTCTCAGATTTATAGATTTATGGCCACTTTGCTAAGTGAATTGAATGCCTTTTGATATTTCTGAGTGACTTTCTTTAGTCCCTTTAGGTCAAATATAATGACTTGCCCTCCTTTTATGAAAATGTGTCGTTTCAAAGGTTTCTCTGATTTTGTAATCGTCTCTTAAAAGTAGACTAAATTGACTTGCATCACGGTGGGGGGCTTGTGTCCAAATTGTGATCAAGAAGAACTATAGACAAAATGGTAAAATAACCACTGTCACATTACAGTTTTCTTCCAAAAAGGGGCCTGACACTAATTGAGACAGAACATTTTTGCTTTATTGAGTAATTATTTGTCAGTTAAAACGGAGTGTTTCAGTATTGCAAAAGGTGTCTTTTTTTATTCCTTAGAATGTAAACCATGAAAAGATGGTCCAACTATTTTAATGCTTCTTGGAAATGTTGATTCTTTTTTGCGCTATTGTTTGACATTTATATCAACAGTGATTAGTAACACATTCATTACACCAAAATAAGATTTTCAACAGTAACAGTTGATGATAACATTTATATATTATTATATTTTCTCTCCTGAAATGGATGGGACAGTGTATATGGCCCTAATAACTTTGCGAGGTGTGTCCTGTCAGTTTGTACTGTGTTCCTCCAAAATGTCATCTGCTAGTTTTCTTGCAAAATTGTCAGAGCTGACAGTTGAGGGGTGGGTTAGCCCCTTCTCGCGATGATTAATCTTTCATCTTTCACCAGGACGTTAAGTGTGACATAACTCAGTTTTTGATTGTGAACTGTTGGAAATGTATAATTTAACCACCATAACCTTAAAAATACCAGATAAATGCAGATTTTTAGTAGCATATTGACTCTGTAAACAGTCTATGCTGTAGTATATGCAAAGTAAACGTTTATACTTACCAGCCACTTCATTAGCTCAACCTTGCTAGCACTGGGTCAGATCCCCTTTTGCCTTCAGAACTACCTTTATTCTTCATACTATACATTCAGCAAGGTGCTGAGAATTTTCTCCGATTTTGGTCCATATTGACATGATGACATTGCACAGTTTCTGTAGATTTGTTGGCTGCACATCCATGATGCAAATCTCCCATTAGACCAAATCTCAAAGGTCTGAGGTCTTGTGATAGTGAAGGCCATTTCAGTACAGTGATGTCATGTTTAAGAAACCAGTTTGAGATGATCTGATCAACTATCAGAAGATGGGTACACTGTGGTCATAAAAAGATGGACATGGCCAGCAACAATCTTCAATTATGCTGTGGCATTTAAATGATGCCTACTTATACTAAAGGGCCCAGAGAGTACCAAGGAAACATCCTCCACAAAATTACACCACCAGCAGCAGCCTGAATCATTGATATAAGGCAGGAAAAAAAACGTGTTTTCACGTTGTTTACACTAAATTCTGACCCTACCATCCGAATGTCACAGCAGAAACTGAGACTCATCAGACCAGTCAATGTTTTTCCAGTCTTTTATGTGATTTTGGCATGCCTGTATGAATTGTAGCCTCAGTTTCCTGTTTTTAGCTGACAGGCATGCCACCTCGGGTGGTCTTCTGCTGCCATAGCCCATCTTGCTTTAAGGTTTGACAAGCTGTGCATTTAGAGATGCTGTTTTACTTACCTTGGTTGTTGCGAGTTACTTTTGCTGTCCTATCAGCTCGAAGCAGTCTGGCCATTCTCCTCCGGTATCAACAGGGCATTTTTGCACAGAGAACAGCTACTCACTGGTTATTTTCTCTGCTTCAAACCATTTTCTGTAAACCCTAGAGATATTTGAAATCCCAGTAGATCAATAGTTTCTGAAATGGCGCCAACAACCATGCCACATTAAAAGTCACTTAAATCACCTTTCTTCCCAATTCATATGTATGGTTACAACTTGAGCAGGTCACCTTGACCATGTCTACATGTCTAAATGCTTGAGATGCTACCAGATCAAGTTGCTGATTAGATATTTGCATTAATGAACACCTGAATATGTAGCTAATGAAGAGGCTAATGATTGTGCATCTGCATTTCTTTGTATTTACACTTGTAAAACATTAATTTTAATGGTGTGTTAGGTACATTGCATTGCTGTTATTTGTAGGTGCAGAGCCAATCTAGAGGAGTCATTTGAAGTCCTGTTATTCCTACTAAGTTGGCTGTTTAGTTGAGAGTTGGCTGCCATTCAGCAGATGGCACTGATCAGATGGTTATCAGTAAATGAATCTTAACAGTAAAAATAATTTAAACCTGATTCTAGACAAAACAGCCCTCAGTTTATTTTAGTTTTTAATAAATACTGTATTGATAATATGTCTGAATTTATATGAAAAGTTGTGTCCTTTTACTTTACAGGAAAGGTGATTTTGCCCATAAATGGTAACATTCTGTGAATACGTGCTGATTAGCTGGTTAAGGAGCAATAACTAGACAATATAAGCTTAGCTAAATCAAAACAGAAACTTGTGTGTGTAAGAAACAGCTGGTTGTTGTAGATGAAGGTGGCTGCTGCTAGAAATTATCTGCTGCTGCTCACTTCATGTCTGAAATCACAATGACACATGCCTTAAAGTTGATCGTAGTGTCTATAATATTTATTGAAAGCCATTTTGCTAAAATTGAAACTTGCAAAAATTTGGAAAAATTGAACTATGTTAGGAAATTGTCAGGAAAAAAACAACTCCACTGAATTAAAATTTTCTTATAAGCTCCATTTGGAAGCCCAGATAGTGGCAGTTCTTGAGTATTCAAAAGGTTCTCTGGTAGTTACATTTCTGGTGAGATGTACAATAGGCTGGATGTGCAGCTGCTTGGAATTATGAACTGGGACTGACAGTTTATTTCCATTTCATTTTGCTAACCTCTTTTGATTAAGCATAACTGGTGCATTTGTTTTTGGTTTGTTGATTACATAGACAATGCAGGCTGGACACCTCTGCATGAAGCATGCAACCATGGCAGCACTGAGTGTGTGGAAGCTTTGCTGCAACACCACCCTGCCCCTGTGCTTAATAATCAGGTGGGTGGAGTGAGTCCACTGTATGATGCCCTGCTAAATGGACACATGGACATTGCCAAAATGTTACTGGAACATGCTGGTGAGTAAACTCAATGCTTCAGAGTGTAAACTGATACAAAGTACTGATTCAATAACCTGGAATACACTGACATTATTAAACAAATATTGTCTTTGTGATAACCAAACAATAGTCAAATATTCTTTTACTCAGCAGGTTTGGTCATTATTTGATAGTGAATGTTTTCAAATGGTGGGACACAGATAAGGTGAAAATCACAAAGTTAAACTAATTCAAATACAGTTGAAACCAGAAGTTTACACACACTGTGTAAAAAGACAAACCTTTTTTTCTCACTGTCTGAAATTAAATTAGACTAAACTTCTCCTTTTTTTGGTCAGTTGTGATTGCCAAAATTATTTATATTTGCTAAATGCTGCAATAATGAGAGAGAGAATATTTTAGAGAGATTTTTATTAATTTCTTTGAAGTCAGAAGTTTACGTACATTTCCTTTGTATTCGGTAGCACTGCCTTTAAACTCTATGACTTGGGTCAAGCATTTTGGGTATCCTCTCACAATAGTTTGATGGATTTCTGGTTCAGTCCTCCTGACAGAATTGGTGTAGCTGAGTCAGGTTTGTAGGCCGCCTTGCTCACACACAGCTTTTCAATTCTACCCACAAATTTTCTATGGGATTGAGATTAGGGCTTTGTGACGGCCACTCCAAAACATTGACTTTGTTGACCTTAAGCCAAATTGTGACTATTGTAGAAGTATGCTTAGGCTCATTGTCTATTTGGAACACCCATTTGTGCTCAAGCTTCAACTTCCTGGCTTATAGCTTCAATATTTCCATATAATGTTCTTTCTTCATAATGCCATCTTTTTTATGAAGTGTACCAGTTCCTCCTTCAGCAAAACAGCCCCACAACATGATGCTGCCACCCCCATACTTCACAGTTGGGATGGTGTTCTCAGGTTTACAAGCTTCCCCCTTTTTCCTCCATATGTAACAATGGTCATTATGGCCAAACAGTTCCACTTTATTTTCATCAGACCATAGGACATGTCTCCAAAAATTAGGGTTTTTGTCCCTGTGTGCATTCCCAAACCGTAATCTGGCTTTTTATGTCGCTTTTGGAGTAAAGGCTTCTTCCTGGCTGAGTGGCCTTTTAGCCCATGTCGGTGCAGGACTTGCTTGACTGTGGATAGTGACACACTCTTACCGGCTTCAGCCATCATCTTCAGAAGGTCTTTGTTTCTGAGGTTGATTCGCAAATTTTGGACCAAAATGTTCCTTATACTTCTACTTGTTTGAACAGATGAAAGTGGTACCTTCAAGCATCTGGAAATTGCACCCAAGGATGAACCAGACTTGTGGAGCTCCACAATTCTCTCCGTGATATCTTGGCTGATTTCTTTCGATTTTCCCCTAATATCAAACTAGGAAGTAGTGTATTTGAGTGTGGCCTTAAAATACATTCACAGGTGTTGCCTCCACTTAATTCAAATGTTGTTGGTTAACCTATTAGATGCTTCCAAAGCCATGTCCTCATCATCTGGGCTTTCCCACATTGTTTAAAGGCATAGTAATCTTTGTGTATGTAAACTTCTGACTTCGAAGAAATGAATAAAAATCTCTCTAAAATATTCTCTTTCTCATTATTGCAGCATTTAGCAAATAGAAATAATTTTGAGAGTCCTAAATGACCTAAAACAGGAGAAGTTTAGTCTGATTTAATTTCAGACAGTGAGGAAAAAAAATGTTTGTGTCTTTTTACACAGTGTATGTAAACTTCTGGTTTCAACTGTAAATGTGATTTTTGTTTTGGTTGGTATTTTATTTGGTTTGCTGGGGAAAATTAACGAACAATATTTTACTGATGCTTTTGCTCTGACCTTTAAGTAAAAGTCAAATTGCATCTCTTGTTATTGTTCATAATGGATAAAAATTTTGTTGTGTGTGATGCTAGCCTATTTTGGCTTCTGAAGTGGGGCATGCCAGAAAGATCCTGAGAACCACAGCCAGAGGCACATTATAAGTTTTCCACTGGTTTAAAATATGTATGATGGTGATATTGGACTCCAATATCTGTACTTTAGAGTTGGCAGGAGCATTGCCTTCATGAACTAACTTAAGAGCAATGGCTCATTTCTCAAATTAATGTAGATACAGCCACAACTCTAGCAGTTTTTCTTAATGCCGTTTTGCAGGAGAATGTATCCTTTTATGGTGCCTTGCTCACATATTGTGATGTATATTAAGCGGCTATAAATATATCAAAATAATAATGAACTTGTTTGTCCAGGTGTGTATTTATTAGGTTCGGTGTATGCTTTTAATAATCATTAGCTATTTTTTACTATTATTTTTAGCATTCTAAGCTGACACTGTAACACTGAATTGGTCTTAGTACTTCCCTTTTTAAAAAACTGAATATCTCTAAACTGTCTCGTGAGCTCATTTGTTCAGTAAAGTATTAAGC
This sequence comes from Etroplus canarensis, assembly GCA_015106775.1. NCBI lineage: Eukaryota > Metazoa > Chordata > Actinopteri > Cichliformes > Cichlidae > Etroplus > Etroplus canarensis. The sequence goes on from VUQH01008055.1 coordinate 18,431, forward strand.
TTGAGATTTATGAACAGTGTCACTGCTGCTGTAACCAAGACAAACTTTCAGTCAAACAAAGCTAACAAGTTTAGCAGAGCAACTACATGTTGTGCTTGACCCTATTTACAAGGTCACTGTTTTATTATAATTAGCCTCCTGATAGAGTAAGGTCCCTGTTGATGAGAATGCTTTGAAAGGGGGGGTACTTCACAAATGTTACACATCGAGTTCCCTTCGTCCATTACATGAATACTATTTAGCCTGCAAAAGTGGCTATATAATTTCTTCTGCATCTCTGCAGTGTACTTTCCAAACTGAAAAAAACCTCATGATAGGTTCATTTGGGCATTTTGTGACAGAAAGCGTCTGGTGCACACTGGGAATTTGGAGTTTGAAAGACAAGAAAAGATAATTACCCAGCATGGAGGACCTAACCAAAGGTGCCATTAATTTGGACCACCCTATAGTGTTTACACTTGGGTTGTGTACAAATTTGCTATGTGTTTTTTTTTCTTGATGTAGACATGGCAAAAATTTTGATGTTTTATGTGCTGCAAATGGGAAATCTTGTTGAGTGCCTAAAGAATTATGGACTGCTGAAGGCAAACAGAATTGGCATTGGGCCCCAGACTCTATAGCAAATGTCTGCTTCCTCACTGTATGAATTCTAGATCATGTATACCATCTCTGTATCTGCCCCCACTGCTAACCTTCATAATTCACATGCAATCCTGCACTGCAGTGTCTGTCCAAACGGATTACAGCATCACCTCATAAGATGTCTGTTAACGTCTTTTTGACAAGATTAGAGGAGTCAGGGTGCGCCGCTTGCGAAATTCACATGCAGGTTTTTGTGGAAATGTGTCACAACAGAAGTAGTTTGTGTGTCTGCACGTTGGCGTGCCACATGCAGTCTGAGCTCAGTAGGGCTGAGGTGAGTATGATGGGTGTCGGAGCCCAGGAGAGGGTGGCATTGCTGGTGGTATGACAGCAGGTGACTCAGTAAGTGTGTGTGTGTGTTTTGGGGGAGGAGTGGTATTTTCCAACACTGAGCCAGTCCCTCATGTAACATACCTTTGCCTCAACTCATTTCTCAGTTTGACTAATTATAGTTAATTTGATTCGACTTTCCCATTAACACATGTACATATTCTGTCCTCAAAAAATAAATTAGACTGGGATTGTTTAGTCCCGGAGAGGAAACAAGAGAGCACCCCACCCCTTTTTTTTTCTCCCTTCCCCAGTAACGGCAGAGAAAGCAAATTAAAAGAGGTCAGATGAAGCAGCTATCTGTATCTGTAAAATTGGAAGCGTGCGTGCGTGTGTGTTTGTGTGTGGCAGACATCTGGCTTTACAGTCTAGGCCAGGTCTTTTTGCAGGGACCAAACAGAACAACAACAGGAATAAAAAATTCTCTCAATTTGAAACACCTGGAGGCTCTTACATTATACTTCTTTTCCTCACTCACTCTCTCCTGACTGTTTGCTATTTCCTCACACCTTGATGGCGGGCTGTCTAAAGGCTACAGCAGGGAGCTGGTGAGGAGGTGGTCCTCTTGACTCCAGGCTATACTGTCTCTCAGGGTCTCTTTTCCATGATCTCCATCTTGTTGCCATGGACACCATCAGTAGACCTAGGCTTTTTTACTCTTCTTTTTTTTTTTTTTTTTTTTTTTTTTTTTTTATTCCTTTTTTTTTTTTTTATT